>MU224737.1:7252313-7273695 GCA_018584345.1 Thuja plicata
ATTTATCTTGTTTGAATGAGGGAGTTTTGTGAAGGGTGTAATGACATTACTCACCCTTGGATAGGGAAGAAGTGGCCAAGTATGGGTGAAGGGGTTAGTTGGATTCCATGAATGTGTAGAGTCTCTTTTCATGGAGAGTAGAGGGAAAAATGCAAGGTGTATGGGCCCTTGCAAGCCAATGAATGTTATTATCTTGATTTGGGGGAGATAAGGAGGAAAATGTATGGAAGAAAGTATGTGAATTTTAGTCTTGGAAAGGCATGTTTATTGTTGTATTTCATTTGGCAAATATCCTAGATGGAAGTCCACCTTCACCCTTATTTTGGATTCAAGATGAATCCTATTGTGCAAGCCTTGGATGGGTGTATTTTATTATTTTTGTGTTGCATGAATGATGTGAATGTCACTCGTTGGTTACCAGTTCTCCAAGCTCGGGGGTGGTCTCCTTGAGACCTAGGATGGGAGGTGAGCTCTCCATGGTTAGTTTTGTGTTTCATTTTGCAGATTTTGATGGAGCCATTATGATTTTTGGAGCTTGGAAGGTGCTCTTGATGTCAAATTTGTTGGAGACTTCTCCATTGTTGTAATACCTATTGTATTGTTTTTTCATTTTGTAAATGGATTTTGTAATGGAATGGAGCAAGTTATGTAGGCTCCATCATTGTAATAGAGATGTAGTTATTTCATGGAAATAAGAAAGTTGATGTTAAAGTCTAATTGGGATGTAAATCTTATATTCTCTTTAATGTATTGATTGTAAAATTTCAAGTTAATTACACTCCATTTCCTTCCTTGAAAAACTAGGTTTGTTTTCAAACAATGTGACCAAAACATTCCCTCTTAAATTTAAGTTGCTTCTTAAAAAAAAAAAACTTGTGAGAAATCATGATAGAAATAGACTATTAATCCAATGGTAGCACTAGAAATTAAATTACCAATGACCTTTGTGTTATAAAAATTCATTCAATTAAATGCATTAACAAAAAAAACATAATAAATACATTTAACTTCAATGCAAAAAAAATAATGTTAGAAAGAAAAAACATGGACAAGGCAAAAAGAGAAAATGTCACTTTCCAGAATTTAGAGAGAAAAATACTCTTTGGAAAATGTATGAGGAAAGGAATTAATTCTCTTTTACCACAGAAAATATTCCCGTCCCCAAGATTCCCTTCCTAAGTATGAGTTAGTATACTAACCCCTAATATAACCCCTTGTTAATTATTAACTCTATAATTAATAAAAGGAGTATATAATATAACTTACCTTATAAACCTTAATATTTCAGTGGGCCCTACATCCACTTTACCTCAAAATACAATAAAATATTGTAAAAAAAAATAATGAAATAAACTACAATATAACTTCCCACTATGTCGTGGCTTCCTACCCTGCATACCATTTACTCTGATATTTTCCTTCCTTTCAAAAAAAACATCATTGCTTGCTTTGCACTTTTCACTTTGGTGGGCCCCAAAAGACTTAAGGTTTTTAACCCTCCTTCTATGCAAATTCAAAATTCTCTTCTATGCAGCCTTGCCTTGGTTACATCACCTCCCACTTGGCACGTGGGCCAAGGGAAAGTAGAGGGTGATGGGATAGGGATGGGATAGGGGTAGGGTAGGTTAGTAGGTTAGGAGTAGGGTAGGTTAGTTTAAGATTTGATCAATAGAATTTTCATTATTAATTAATTGCAATTTAGTTGCTATTTAAATTTTAATAATGATAAATGAATTGTGTTTTTATGTGTTATTTTTTTATAGGGTAGAAATTAAATAGTTTTTAAATTAGTAGATTATGTACTTATAGGATTAAGTATTTTTTTTAGGTATAGTTAGGAAATGTGACATTTATTATTCTTTGTAATTAAACTAGCAATTAATTATTTAAATATTATGTGTTATTGGATATAGTTTAAGATTTCTTCCTAAAAGAAAAGAAGTGAATTGGAATTTAATTTTTGTTGTTATCAATTCATTGTAGAATTTTGTTAATTCTTTAAGAGATTAAATGCATCCTTTTGGTAATATAATTGGATAGGATTATTGTGTTTGAGATAAATTTATTTTAAATATATAGGGAATATATTATGGATAGATTAGTTAATTGATTCTATTTAAGAAGATTAGAATGATATCGGCTAGGATTAGTTAATTCAATTGCGAGGTCAACCATTAATGCAGCTTTGTTACACCTATGTAAACCTCCTAGTAAAATGTAGTAAGTATAAGAGTATGAAATAAACCTAGCTAAAAATTATGTTCTAACAACTAATTTATGATCATGATGGCACACCTTGTTAAATATGTACTATAGTTTAATCAACCCGACCCAAGTTTTCCTGCAGCACTAAACCGTAGGGTCTCTATCCATATGATGAGTTGGAATTGCCAACTCTACATCCACCTTTGTTGTGATCCAAAGTCAATCTAAGTCTTGAACTTGCAATTTAAAAAAAAAAAAAAACTTTACCATGACGTCACCCTTCCACAATGTATTTAGTACTAATGGTGTCATCATTGTTGTTTGTTTTGGCTTTAAAAAAAAAATTTGTCTGTGTGTTTTTGCCCTAGTTTTAGGCATGACATTTTGGTATCAGAGTCATGTTTCAACACTAGGAACCTAAACCACTATGTTTCATCTCATTTCAAACTTAAATTATTTTGTAGAATGCTTGCTGTCACACGAGCGGACTGATAGGGTAGAGGTCATAGAGCTCCCCATGTTGAGGTAGAACGGGGGGATGTACCTCCACCACCACCACCTCCACCACCTCAGAACCCTAACCAGGATATTCTGGACATCCTCCAAAATCTAATTGGGGTAATTTAGCAGAGGCTACCACCCATAGGCCAACAACAGATTCCTGAAGGGGAAGCATAGAGTCCAGAAGATGATAGAGTAGTTAGTAGAGAAAGGAGTAGGAGTCCCCCACCTAGGTCTGTTGAGAGTCACAGTGATCATGAGGGTGAGTCAGTTCATCAGATTTTATTACCATGCGAGCATGAGATACATGCTAGAGAGGGACCCCCCAGAGATGTTGGAAATGAGATCCGAGAGTTATTGCGACTCCAACCACCCTTGTTTTTGGGATCCATTGATGGGTCAATAACAGAGGCTTGGTTACAGAGCTTACGACGATGCTTTGGATTGTGCCCTTATGGGATTTATTTAAAGGTGTGATTTGTAGTCCATCTCCTTCTGGAGAAATCCTCCTCTTGGTGGGAGTAGGAGGAGTCCATAGGTGGGGTGAGTATTGACACACTCACTTGAAACAATTTTGTGGCCCGCTTCTGAGAGAGATAGTTGTCCAAGCATTTTAGACAGAGACAGATAGATGAGTTCCATGATCTCCAGAAGAGAGGTCTCATAGTGACCCAATATGAGAGTCAGTTTCTCAAGATCCTTTCATATGTTGATTACATGAAGGATGAGAAACTGCATATCTATTGTTTCATTAATGGACTCAATATGTCTCTTTAGGGTACAGTACGCCTAGCCTTTGCTACCACATTTAGAGAGATAGTTGAGTTGACACTTTTAGCCAAGGATATCCATAATAGATAGGAGTTGCGGGATCGGTCTCAACACCAAAACCCCTCTTCCCAATAGTCGGGACAACAAAGACCCCCTTGGAAAGGGAACCAGAATCACTCAACAAGATCCTTTAAGGGTCAACAGTCTTAGCAGTAGAGATCTCACCAGGATTCTAGACAGAGGCCTTCACAGGGTTATTAGGGCTCTAAGCCAAAACAGTGGCAATCTCAGGGTCCTAGAAATGATCAAAGGACACATACCCTTTAGGCACAGCTAGATAGGACTCAGCAGTCCTCCAGGGGAAGTTACAGTAATTCTAGTAGGACCGAAGGACCACAACAGTCTAGATCATAGGGAGTACAAATTCAGACTAGAGGGCCATGTTACACTTGTGGTGGCATGGGCCATATAGCGAGAGAGTGCCTACAGGGATAGTTAGTTGGTGGTCAGAGAGGGGCTACCTCAGAGCCTATAATTAGAGACATGGGTAGAGCACATAGAGTTTTTACAACGGTTGATAACCACCAAGACGAGCATCAGGCTATAGTTATTGAGGCTGCAAGTATGATACGAGGTAGTATAGTTACTATTTTATTTTATTCTAGAGCTACTGACTCCTTTATATCTCCATATGTAGTGGATTGTTGTGGGCTAGTGGTAGTTAGACAGGATCTCAGTTGGGAGGTAGAGTTAGCCTTGAGAGCTAGGGTGTCAGTTAGTTCCATGGTCTAAAATTGTTAGATTCAGATTGGAGACATATCCATGACATCTGATCTACGCATTACCCCTAGAGGTTCATATGATGTTGTCCTTCACATGGATTGACTTTATGTCCATAGTGCCAAGATGGATTGTCGATAGAAGAGGGTAGAATGTATGGATGAACATGGTATTCCTAGGGTGATCTCCAAAGTGCAGAGACCCGTATATCTTCACATTATTTCTGCTATGCAGCTTAGGCGGTGCATGCGAAAGGGATGTCAACTATTTTATATCACCATTAGTGACAGAGAGGGAGCCATCCCTCAATGATTTTCCCATCCTATAGGAGTTTGTAGATATATTTCCTTCAGAGTTCCTTGGTATGCCTCCACCTAGAGAAGTGGATTTTCACATAGACCTTTTTCCAGGAGCTGAACCAGTATCGAGAGCACCATATAGGATGACTACACATGAGCTTAATGAGCTCAAGATTCAGTTGGAGGAACTCTTGGAGAAAGGGCATATTCAACCTAGTGTGTCACCTTGGGGTGCACCAGTGATCTTCGTGAAGAAGAAGGATGGATCACTTAGGTTGTGCATTGATTATCAACAGATGAACAAATTAACTATTAAGAACTGATACCCACTTCCTAGGATTGATGACCTCTTTGATCAGTTATAGGGTGCTCGAGTGTTCTTGAAGATTGATCTGAAGTCAAGTTATCATCAGTTGAGAATTGTGGAGAGTGATATCCACAAGACTACATTTCATATGAGGTATGGTCACTATGAGCTCACTGTGGTACCATTTGGCCTCATGAATGCTCTAGTGGTTTTCATGAGCCTCATGAATTGAGTATTTTGCACCTTCTTGGATAAGTTTGTGGTTGTGTTCCTAGATGATATTTTGATATATTCTCATAATGAGAAGGAGCATGAGGAGCACTTGAGGTAGGTTTTGCAGAGGTTGAGAGAGAACCAGTTATTTGGTAGCTTGTCAAAGTGTGCGTTCTTCCAACCTGAGGTACTTTACTTGGGTCATGTTATATCCAGTGATGAGATCTTTGTAGATCCATTGAAGATCTGAGCCATCATGGATTGGCCAACACCCACCAGTGTCACTAAGGTGAGGAGTTTTATGGGGTTAGAAGGATATTATAAATGCTTTATTGTAGGATTTTCCAGATTGGCACACCCCATCACCTCCTTTCATAGAAAGGGAAAGCAGTGTGAGTGGACAAAAAAGTATGAGAGAGCCTTTCAAGAGCTCAAGAGTGCCCTCACAAGTGCACAAATACTTACAGTGCCAGACCCAACAACAGATTTTGTAGTATGCACAGATGCATCATTGGATGGCATAGGGGTAGTTCTTATGCAAGAGGGATGAACTATATCCTACGAGTCTAGGAAATTGAAGACTCGTGAGATTAATTACCCTACTCACAACCTAGAGCTTGCTGCAGTAGTTCATACCTTGGTGAGGTGGCAACACTTCCTTCTAGGTCATATATTTGAGCTTCATTCTAACCATTAGAGCTTGCAGTATATTTTCACTCAGCCAAACCTTAATGCTGGGAAAAGAATGTGGATGGAGTTCCTTTGTGAGTATGATTTTGATGTTCATTACATTAAGGGGAAGGAGAATGTGGTTGCAGATGCCTTGAGTTGGAGATGCCATGAGCTTTCATCTGTGACTACTTGTACCAATTTGAGAGTGTATCTTATGCCATTTGCCTAAGGATTCCTTTTATACAGAGGTTTTTAAGTTAGTGCATTCACAAATACCCTTAGAAGGGAAGTACTCAGAGTATTCCTTGGAGTCTAATGGACTACTATGTCATAGAGGGCATATCTATGTACCTTCCATTGGGGATTTGTGTGAGTTCATTGTAGTTGAGGCACATAGAGCGTCTTATACAGCACCCTAGTGTTAAGAAGTTACATGCAAATTTGAGACAGTTGTACTATTGGCTAGGCATGAGACTATATATTGCTAGTATTATTGCGATATTCCTAGAGTGATAGAGGGTGAAGGCAGAGCACCGCCACCCTAGTGGGATTCTACAACCACATGAGATTTCTGAGTGGAAGTGGGATACTATATCTATGGACTTCATTGTTGGTCTCCCCATGTCTTCTTTCCACCATGATGCCATCTTGGTGACAGTTGACACGTTGACCAAGGTTGTCCACTTCTCACCCCTACGTACCACATTCATAGCACGAGACATAGCTTAGGTGTTCTTGTAGATATTTTCAGACTTCATGGCATTACCCATAAGATCATCTCTGATAGAGACTCATTGTTCACATCAGCCTTTTATGGAGAGTTACATACAACATTGGGCACTAGGCTCAATTTTAGTACAACCTATCACCCTCAGATAGATCGTCTGACCTAGAAGGTTAATCAGGTATTGGAGGATATGTTGCGCATGTACGTGATGGACCATTAGGTAAAGTGGGAGGAATACCTACATCTGGTCAAGTTTTCCTATAATAATGGGCACCATTCATCTATAGGCATGCCACCTTATCAGTCATTGTATGGTAGACCTTGCAGGACACCGTTAAGTTGGGACAAGATTGAGGATAGAGTATCTATTAGCCCTCAGTTAGTTAGAGAGATGGAGTAGCAGGTGGATCTAATTCGATAGTGTCTTAGAGAGGCACAAGATAGATAGAAGAAATATGTAGATGCAAAGAGGATTAATAGAGAGTATAAGGTTAGAGATAGAGTTTTCTTGAGAGTGCGACCGTACAAGAGTCTGATCTGATTCAGAAATGTCTCTAAGTTGGCACCTTAGTTTGTTGGACCATTAGAGATCTTAGAGAGGATAGGACTAGTTCCATACCATTTAGCTTTGCCACCTATCCTGTCACACATCCATGATGTGTTCCATGTTTCTGTACTTCAAGGATATATTTATGATGAGACTTACATGATAGATTGGGATTCCTTGCAAGTGGAGTCAGATGAGCAGCTAGTGTTGGAGCCCATTTGTATTTTGGCCTGATGGACCCTTGCACTTTGAGGCTGAGAGCTGGACCAGGTTAGGGTCCAGTGGGATTGTTATGACGATGTCATGGATTCATGGGAGGACGTAGCACAGATGAGATCTCAGTACCCATATCTTTTTGATGAACTCTAGAAGGAAGTTCATGCCTAGTAGGGGAGGATGTGAGGCCTCACCCTGACCCATCATAACTTAGCTGATACACTTATTTTGATATATTATGATTTGATATTTTGGGACATTATATCTAATGGACTAGACATTATTAGTATTATTTATGTCATGTGATGATTTCTTCTGTATACTTTATTGATGATGTTTATGATGCTTTAGGTATACTCAAGCATTATGATGATTATCTCAGTATTTTAAATTCAAATGGAAAAACATGTTATGATATTTTGATTGTGTAATTAGTTATGGTTATCAGGTACATAAAGGAGAAAAAGGTTATTAAGTGAAAATGTAGAATGTTTAGGCAATTAGTTATGTAATTTGATTTAAATGTATATATATGCATGTGATTTTATTGAGCTACTAATGTTTAATTTAATGCGCAGGAAAAGTACCATGGAGATTATTGGAGAATCAGTATCCAACCCTATGTACAAATTGTAAAGCCAAGGTTGAATCTAATAAAGAGATTCAAACCTCATTGTTAAGTGATTTTATTTGTGACCGTAAATTGTATGAATGTATTAGGTGTTTTCTCTGTGCAATTAGTGACATGTCAATGTTGTGTTATGTTATTTTACAGTGTCACTTGACACTTGTTATGTGTTTATGTGAAGACATGTCTACTAAGGTTGGCAATGGAACCAAATTAAATTGTTTAAACTTAAATGTTGTTCTAGTCACTTCTAGAGGCCAAACGGAGGTCCTAAGGGTCAATCTTAGGAAAATCCAAGTACCTTAGTGATAGGGGTATGGGTTAGAAACATTTATAACACTTCTAGAACCCACTAGTGGCTTTGGTGACCCTCTTAATAACCCATTACTCACATATTGTGAAAATGGATTAAATCTTGACCTTTTACCCAAACCCACACTCCTTTCCAATCTTGCATTTATGATAGGGGACATAGGACAACAAAAGGACTTAGGAGTCAATTCTTAAATTAATGTTGTTGGGTGCGTAAGATGTGGAGAAGTTTTTAGAGGCCCTTGGTAGAGTTAGAGGGTGTTCACCCACTCTCTACTTTTAGAGACATTAGGGTTTTGGATTGAAGGAAGCAAAAAGGGATTAGGCTCTTCTCAAACATCATTTTTCCATAACACTTGTGAATTTTGGTCTCCACCATTGCCATGGAAGCTTTCTTGTTTTGTTGTAATTAGAGTAGTATGTATTTCATTCTTTTGTATATGTGATTTATGTGTTTTGTGTTGTTGGGATGTAAGGGAATGGAATTTTGAGTTTGATTTCATGTTCTTGTATTTATCTTGTTTGAATGAGGGAGTTTTGTGAAGGGTGTAATGACATTACTCACCCTTGGATAGGGAAGAATTGGCCAAGTATGGGTGAAGGGGTTAGTTAGATTCCATGAATGTGTAGAGTCTCTTCTCATGGAGAGAAGAGGGGAAAATGCAAGGTGTATGGGCCCTTGCAAGCCAATGAAGGTTATTATCTTGATTTGGGGGAGATAAGGAGGAAAATGTATGGAAGAAAGTATGTGAATTTTAGCCTTGGAAAGGCATGTTTATTGTTGTATTTCGTTTGAAAAATATCCTACATGGAAGTCCACCTTCACCCTTATTTTGGATTCAAGATGAATCCAATTGTGCAAGCCTTGGATGGGTATATTTTGTTGTTTTTGTGTTGCATGAATGGTGTGAATGTCACGCATTGGTTATCAGTTCTCCAAGCTTGGGGGTGGTCTCCTTGAGACCTAGGATGGGAGGTGAGCTCTCCATGGTTAGTTTTATGTTTCATTTTGCAGATTTTGATGGAGCCATTATGATTTTGGGAGCTTGGAAAGTGCTCTTGATGTCAAATTTGTTGGAGACTTCTCCATTGTTGTAATACCCATTGTATTGTGTTTTCATTTTGTAAATGGATTTTGTAATGGAATGGAGCAAGTTATGTAGGCTCCATCATTGTAATAGAGATGTAGTTATTTCATGGAAATAAGAAAGTTGATGTTAAAGTATTATTGGTATTTAAATCTTATATTCTCTTTAATGTATTGATTGTAAAATTTCAAGTTAATTACAATCCATTTCCTTCCTTGAAAAACTAGGTTTGTTTTCAAACAATGTGACCAAAACATTCCCTCTTAAATTTTAGTTGCTTCTTCAAAAAAAAACTTGTGAGAAATCATGATAGAAATGGACTATTAATCAAATGGTAGAACTAGAAATTAAATTACCCATGACCTTTGTGTTATAAAAATTCATTAAATTAAATGCGTAAACAAAAAAATATAATAGATACATTTAACTTCAATGCAAAAAAAATAATGTTAGAAAGAAAAAACATGGACAAGGCAAAAAGAGAAAATGTCACTTTCCAGAATTTAGAGAGAAAAATGCTCTTGGAAAATGTATGAGGAAAGAAATTAATTCTCTTTTACCACAGAGAATATTCCCCCCCCAAGATTCCCTTCCTAAGTATGGGTTAGTATACTAACCCCTAATATAACCCCTTGTTAATTATTAACTCCACAATTAATAAAAGGAGTATATAATATAACTTACCTTATAAACCTTAATATTTTAGTGGGCCTCACATCCACTTTACCTCAACATATAATAAAATATTGTAAAAAAAAAATGATGAAATAAACTACAATATAACTTACCTTGCAAGTGGGTTTGGACGCCACTCACTATGTCATGGATTCCTACCATGCGTACCATTTACTCCTCTGATATTTCCCTTCCTTTCAATAAAAACATCATTGATTGCTTTGCACTTTTCACTTTGGTGGTCCCAAAAAGACTTAAGGTTTTTAACCCTCCTTCCATGCAAATTCAAAATTCTCTTCTATGCAGCCTTGCCTTGGTTACATCACCTCCCACTTGGCACGTGGGCCAAGGAAAAGTAGAGGGTGATGGGATAGGGATGGGATAGGGGTAGGGTAGGTTAGTAGGTTAGGTTAGGGTAGGTTAGTAGGTTAGGAGTAGGGTAGGTTAGTTTAAGATTTGATCAATAGACTTTTCATTAGTAATTAATTGCAATTTAGTTGTTGTTTAAATTTTAATAATGATAAATGAATTGTGTTTTTATGTGTTATTTTTTTTTATAGGGTAGAGATTAAATAGTTTTTAAATTAGTAGATTATGTACTTATAGGATTAAGTATTTTTTTTAGGTATAGTTAGGAAATGTGACATTTATTATCCTTTGTAATTAAACTAGCAATTAATTATTTAAATATTATGTGTTATTGAATATAGTTTAAGATTTCTTCCTAAAAGAAAAGAAGTAAATTGGAATTCAATTATTGTTGTTATCAATTAGTTGTAGAATTTTTTTAATTCTTTAAGAGATTAAATGCATCCTTTTGGTAATATAATTGGATAGGATTATTGTGTTCGAGATAACTTTATTTTAAATATATAGGTTTATTGTGTTAATTGATTCTATTTAAGAAGATTACAATGATATTGGATAGGATTAGTTAATTCGATTGTGAGGTCAACCATTAACACAGCTTTGTTACACCTATGTAAACCTCCTAGTAAAACGTAATAAGTATAAGAGTATCAAATCAACCTAGTTAAAACTTATGTTCTAACAATTAATTTACGATCACGATGGCACACCTTGTTAAACATGTAATATAGTTTAATCAACCTGACCCAAGTTTTCCTACAGCACTAAACCGTAGGGTCTCTATCTGTATGATGAGTTGGAATTGTCAACTGTACAGCCGCCTTTGTTGTGACCCAAACTCAATCTAAGTCTTGACCTTGCGATTTAAAAAAAAAAAAAAAAAACTAACTTCACCATGTCGTCACCCTTCCGCAACGTATTCAGTACTAATGGTGTCATCATAGTTGTTTGTTTTGGCTTTAAAAAAAAAAAAATTTCCTTTGTGTTTTTGTCCTAGTTTTGGGCATGACAATGACCAAATTTGTCGTAGTTGTAGCAATAATTGTTAAAATATGTTTTCTCAGTAGAATTTACTTGTTTACTTCAACAAACATTTTTTGTGTGACAATATTTTTCACAATTTTAGAAAGTCAACTTATAGGGTTTCTTACCTTGTATATCACCCATTTTTCAATATTTTGATGATTCTCTAATTTCCATAGTGTTGTTTCCATCGTATATCCCAATAATTTTTCAATAATTTTTTAGTTGTTCATCAATATTATGCATGCTTTTTTTGAATTTTGGAAGTCTTGCATTGAATTATTTTTCAACTTTCAGATTGTTCTTTAAGTCATCATTCTCTTGATTCAATTTTTGATTTTATGCTTGTAGTTGTAAGTTTATGTCACTAATACTTTCTATCAGTTCTTTCTGTGCATGAATTTCTCTTATGTTGTCTTTCTAGCAGTATGTCTTTTCCAATAATTGTTTCTTCAACATCTCTTATTTTTGTTTCAAGAATTTGTTTAGCTCTCTCGATAGATCTCATTCTTTCCAATATTTATGTCATCCTTAAGGCTTGAATTTCATGTTCTTTCTTCATCTGAGTGACTTCTCCAAGTAATTCATTGTTCTTTTTCAATAGATCAACAATAGAAACATCAATTTCCTTAGAATTAATACTTCCTTCTAATATTCTATCAAGGTCATCAGTGATCACATTTATTTTTTTGCAAGTTCCTTTCATTTTGAAAATGATGTCTTTAGTTTTGTCTTCAACTCATGAATTGTTTCATTATCATCTTCTAGATCTTCCTCCAACTATTTCTGATACCTATAACTCTCCATTATCCTAGATCTACTCTAAGATGTTAAACTTTTCTTCTAGAGAACCAATGAGCTCTGATACCAATTGTTGAAAAGATTTTGGTAAGGGACTGAGAGGGGGGGGGGAACTAGTACCTCAAACAATCCACACTTATTCCCTATCAATATTAAACTTATACCCTTATGTTTACCAATACCGATATCTATTCTGTCTATATCTGATAACTGCTATAATATTAACTGATAGATGATAACCGATAGCTTTGCAAATTAACAAACATGTAACACATAAACATTCAGACACTTAACACAATATTTTGGTATCACAAAAACCCTTGGTGAGAGGGAAAAAATAAGGTGGGGATGCAACCCAAAACTTATCACTGCAATAATAAGGTGCCCGGTTAAGAGCTTACATAAGCATTGTTAAATGCTACCTAGTTATGGGATTTACATAGAGACCTGTTAAAATATTATACCCTGTAAGGAGTAACCTGGATAAAGGATTTTATCCCACTTATATAGTGTTCACCCTATTTAAGGATTTATAATAAGTTTTTGAATAGAACTTTTTATTCCGTTTAGAGACTACCCAATTAAGGGATTTCACAATCTTGTCGCTAAACTGTTAGGAATAAATCAACAATAAATTTTACCTGTGAATGCTTGTTGCTAAATATTTTCAGATCTTGTTCTTATCTATTCCTTGTCTTATTTACACTTCTCTTCTCTTCACTAATACTTTGCGTTGTTGCTTCACTATATCTTCTTCTTCTCCACTATATCTCTTTTTCTCTCTGACCTCCTTTTAAAGTATTGTCTTCACCTAATGTTTTTCAAAATGTTTTTGCCCTAATTAGGTTTTCTCAATTTATGCATAGGCCAATGTGATAATAGGATGTCATCCTTAGTTCTATACTTATGGTTTCCTTTCACCAATAAAACTTTTTGATAAACTTTTTTGATAATCATAATCTTTTTGCCGATAAACTATGCTTTTTCGATAGTATTCTATACTTGATGTTTTCTTGCTTATTTTTTTATGATAGTTCCCAACAATGATAATATTAACAAAATAATTCTTTATCCTATAGAGGATTTTGTCAAGTAAAAATCAAATCTTTTAATTAATGACCATGGTCTTTTAATATCCTCATTTAAGTTACGAGTTGTATTGTTTGAGTAATTAGTACCATGTTGATTTGATTTATCTTCTTTTCTCTCAAACATGGTATCTCAAGGAGTCCACTCCTTTGTGATCGACATGTAAGAATGTTTTGATGAATCTTGGTAGGCATCGTATAGATCTAAAACATCCTTTTAGAACTACTTTTGCACCAAGGTTAAGTCATCATGGATTTCTAATGTGTATTCTATGAAATCACCTATGTCATACCATGCAACCTTGTAGTATTCCACTTGATGTTTCGAGTGCTCAATTTCCTTCTTATGCCCTTCTATTTTTGATGCAAAGGAATTTTCCTCATAGACTTGTGTCAACAAGGCAATCTACATAAAATAGATTAGGAAAGATCTCACTCTTTTGATGTCAAGTACTTAATTAGGCAACAACGTCATCTATGGTGCAACCAGAATGCACCACGGTATAGTGTAAATAAAATAGACTTAAAAATAATAACACCATATGTGGGTGCATTCTAGTTGCTCAATAGCCATGGATGTGTGGACACATGCTACTGTATAGGTTGGGGGAGTGTGTTCCCACCTATCATATATGTTTTATTATGCATACCCGTGTTCTATGTGCCAATATGTAAAAGTGTTAAAATTTGAAATCCCTCTTTAATGCTTTCCTTTTTGTTTAATAAGTTGTCATAAATGTCACTAAAAGGGGGTAAATAGAAAGGTTATGTGGCATTATAATTAGGACTATGAGAATTATACGCAGCTAAAGAATTGCAGAGAAGAGGTGTTTTGAAGGGTGTGACTACAAACATGAGATGTCTATTGGCGAGAAGTGAACCAATAGTTCATCAACTAATCCTGTATGACGCACTCTGTGAGCTACAATTAAGGAATTGTGACTGGTTAGACTACTTTTTGAAGTTGAATGGGTTCATTAATGAAATTGATATGAAATTCTCTTAGACATTTAACAATGGTGAGGCAATGGTGAAGGGTTTGAAGGTTACTTCCATGGAGGAGAGGATTGTTGAAGTTTCAGGGTTTCCTACTATAGGAAAACCCTACCCTCAAAGTAAAGATGCCAAAATAAGTAGAGTAGAGTTTACAAGATCCATGGATCCTCCACTTGAAGTAGATAAATAGGGAACAATGAGGATTTGTTTACCAGAAAAATGGATACATGTGGATTATATTATCAGATACATTACTTGTGAGGGTCGATAGTCATCTCTACACTTGAAGATTATGAGCCACATGCGACATGGAAGGAGAATGAATGTCTTCAATGTTCTATATAACCTGCTGGCAATCATGGCTATTGAGACACAAAAAGGAAGGGAAAACTCTATTTCCCATCACCATTTAATTAAGTTTCTTATTGAAAGGTCTTTACAAGATGTGTCTTAGATTTTATGGGATGATTTTTAAAAATTTAAAAGTTTAGAGAGGTGAATGTGTGTCTTAGAGGTCAACCCTTGACCTGTAGGGTTAGTGGGGAGGAAACAATTAAATTTTTTTCCTATGAGGATTTAACTTCTAGGATGGTTCCTAACACCAACCATCTTGCATCCAAAATGAGTTCACCTGAATCTTTGCACAAAGATGTAAATATTTCCTCTTTAGAACCTAATGAGGGTGTTTTTCCTAAATTAATAGTTCACACTAGGGAAACAATAGCAAGGGAAAATGGAAAAATGAAAAAGACTAAGGATGAAAAGGGAAAGGATAAAATGTATAAATTTAGAAAGGAAATCCCTAGCCCTAGAAATCAGAAAACTAGGGATGGAGAATCTCTTGCAGCCATTGAGCCTAGAGAAAAGCCTGCTAAAAAGTATAAGATAGAAAAACATACGTAGAAAAAACCCCAAAGGAAGAGTCATAGGCTAAGGGGTAAACCTAGTAAATATGCAAAATCTACTGCACCTAGGGTGAACATTTGAATTGAATCCTTAGAATCTGTTCATACAACTCCTAGTGAAGGAGAAAGGATAATCCATAATAGACCTCACAAGGGAAGCCCCAAATTTACCTCCTCATTTGAGCAACATGATAGGGAGATGATTCCTACACAAGAATTTGAGGAGGGGGATGAACAAATACCTTGAGAAAGGGAATTTCCCTAGGAAGAACATGGGTTGTTGATGGAAAGAATCCTGGAACAAGATAATTTAGGATTAGCAAGGCTTGTTACTGCAATTGAGAAAGTGGCAGGTGGAGAACCATAATAAAGGTGATTCCTAGTAGGTATTCACCAACCTACTACTTTCTCATGGGCATCAATAGCCCTATATTTATGGAAATTTATGAAGGATAAGGTAGAAGAATGGAATAAAGAGAAGCACAGGCTGCATGAAGTGATTACAAATAAAGATAAGGAGATTGAGGGGAAGAATGCATAAATTGTTGCATTAACAGATAAGGTAAACAATGTGATGACCTTGGTGCCACAAATTTTAGAATATAGAACTCCCCCAAGGATATATGCATTGAATCTCAAGGAGATTAGTCTTTCTTTTCAATTGTCAAGAGTAGTCTCTGATTTAAAACCTTTTATACAAACTCCACAAGACTTCTTCCAAGCTTACCACTCTTCCCCAATAGAAACTAAAAACTTACTATGTGAATTATACTTGCACAACTATGTTGTTCCTAATGATCCTGAGTGAAATCCATTAATGTATATCAAATATATTCATTTAAGGGCACTAATGTCTTGGATTCAAAATGAAAATAGTTGGGGGAAAAAATTAATAGCACATAGAGATAGGGAGATCGATACCCCTTTACCTTTAAGGACAGAATCAACTGAACTTGCAAACATTTTCAATACTTGGCATAGAGTTATCTACAAACCTGAATGCAAATAATAGATCCTAGTTTCAAGAGAAGAAGCCTTTAAGGAATTTGAACATGTGGATAAAAAATTAGGAGGGACAGTGTTGGGATATCTGACACAAAGATGGAATGGGTTACCTGATGACCTAAAGCAAACCGAACCCATTCCTTGCATAATGTTTATGCAACCATTATTAGGAGGGCACCAAAGTATGTTCAGTTGGGAAGAACAAAGAAACAATATTGGATCCCATTAATCTTTTAGCCACCAATTCTTCTATGACCTGTTCAAAACTATACACAAAATCATTATTGCAGTGAACAAGCAAAGAAATCCAGGTAAGATAGATTGTATAAAAAATAGATTTTATTGGAAACCAAGAGCAGTAACTAAGGGACAAACATCAGTCAATGATTTTAGGATTCAAGCAAGACATAGGAATCAGATTGCACATGCTGGAGGACCAAAAATAAATTAGGTTGGGGGGAGTGATGAGCCCAAATAATGATCATTTTTTATAGGATTTGTTATATATCTGTTGTCATTATTATGGGGTTTAGCACCTAGTTTCTTATACTTTTCATGGTGCTTTCTTAAACTTATTTATCTATGGGCATGTACCTATCCATATTTTTCTTGTTGTTGATATTAAGCTATTATGTAATCTATCTATATTACTCTTACATGTGATTAAATGAATTTTATTCTAAAGTAGTTATGGATATACATTTATCTTGTGTATGCTTAAGTAATCATATTATGGTCATGTTGTAGCAAAAATTTGATGAATAGAAGGATACTTTAATTTTATGTATCTGAGTTAACATTTGTGAAGAATCATCCAAGGGGGCCACTTGTTGAGAATTCCACTCATTTGGTGAAGTATTTACTTTTATGTTCACTAATTAGTTTTATCAAATGACTATTCCTGCAACCATTGAAACTATGTTCCCTCACCGTTTCTGCTTCCATTAGAACTTTGTTCTATGACTAGAATGATACTATACTTTTATGCATCTGATTTAATATTTTGGAAGACTCATCCAAGGGGGCCCACTTGGTGATAATTCCACTCATTTTGTTTAGTTACCTGACTCTCGTGGGGTTGCAATAGACACTATTAGTGATTTTTCTTGCAACCTTCAATACTAAGAAACTTAGACCACAATTTTAGCACTATCCATAGATTGAAGATAAGAAAATGTAATTCTACAAGGCATAAAGAGCCTTCTTCACTTTGATCTCCATAGGAATCAGGAGGGTATTCCTACTTTAAATCCTGCACACATGATAAATCTAACTTAGCAGGTAAATAAAGACTTGTAAATGTGGATAAAAATCAACACAGTTTGAATTGTACACACTCCCTTGAACATTTCCCTAGACACGTGTCACCACCTCACACAACCGTTGATAGAAGAGTACCATTTAGTGTTCCTAGAAGTTAATGTCTATCTGATTTATTTGAAAAAGTAAGCTCCATCTGATATTGGTCTTATGCATTTTTGGATGGGGTTTGTAGTGATGTAGTAGTGTTAGTGGAATATATATGTCTCAAAATAATTATATCATAGCAATTGCTTGTGATTGAGGTTTTAAAATGACCAAGGAGTGATAGAAAAAGAAGAGGAAATCCCTAGATTTTTAGTTTCCCAAAGGTTAGAAAAGGTGTAAATGAGTAGTGTGTTTGGGATTATTCTTGAGGAAAATAAAATACAAACTGAAAAGGCTTGGAAAACCTTCTTCACTTCGAGCTCCATGGGACAAGAAGTTATTCCTTATTCTAATTCTATACATATGATAGATTCATTCTAACGATCAACTACAAACCTTCAAATGTGGATAATTCTAAGATTTTACGTAGATGGGGCTTTTATTTCATCACTTGAACAAGTAATTGCATTTGCTTTAACAAACACTGAGAATAGATAAATTATATATCTCCTTCATAGAATCACAAAGGAGTGTTATATGGATACGTTTATATGCATTCCCCATAATTTTATGAGGAATGAGGAGATAAAGAAACAAAGATAAATTAAAAATAAAAGAAAAAAATAGAAATGAAAAATATATTTGATTAATTATTTGATTTGAAATCTAAAAACGCTCCAAGGGTCTCAATAGTCCAATGCCCAATCTCAAGCTACAAAGTGGAGGTAAAGCCATGCCAAGATCCTATGAATAGATGAAACTTAACAAGTGGGTTTTCAATATATTAATGCTTAACATTAACAAGCCCACTCATGTTATCATAAAGTTATACTTCAACAATCTATTTAATTCATTGAAAATAATTTTTATCCGCACAAAGAAATTTAACTCTCTCCTTGAGAGAGACCCATGCACCAATAACACACCCACAATAAAATTGCAGAGACAAAACCAACCATCTTTAATATATTGAATTCATATGATTTAAAGTATACAAAAATGGGCACAAATTTATGATATTAGCTATTATAACCGCAAAAAATGGATAACACTACTCATGATATTACACTATCTTAGAATTACATTCACCTTTAGCAACCTAAAACTAAACACCATCCTAGTTACAAGATAAAGAGAATTTTAAGAACCAGAACCCCCTTTTTCTATGGCCTTTTAATTCCTTTTATATTTAAGGAATGCAACAAGCTTTAGGCCACTAAAAAATATTTTATTTTATTTCCATTAATATTTCTACTTGGAACACCTTAATGCTTTTTTGGGGCAGTTCAAAGAGCTACATTTAACATTTGGAGTATTTTGGAATCCACCCATGCCCGTGAGCCATGCCCCTACTACACTATGGTGAATTTGGTTGGAGGAAAAGGGAAAATATAGGTTTATAACCATCTCACATCTAAGAAGAGAATCAAAAGAATAGTTCCTAGGGATAACTGGGATAATACAAACCTAGACCACCAGGTCCTGGAGCCATTCCCTAAGATGTATCCCATCCCTGAGGGTGAAACAAAATGGTAGCCTTAACAGATGAAACTCCTGATGAACCCTAGAAAAATCCCATAGTTTGGCAATAAGCACTAAATATAGGTCCATAAGGTTAATAAATATCTACAATAACTCTTGGAATTTAAGAAATACCTACAACAAAAAGTGCAACATCAACCCATGATCCTTATATACTTCTTGCATCAGGGCCTTCCCTAATCTCAACCTCATGCAATAGACAATGGCACTCATGAAAATTCTCACTATTAGCATCATGAAGACATAGGAAGCCACCTAACCAAAAGTGAATATCTAAAAAGAATGCTCATAATCTCATTCATAGTCAGCTATAAATAACATTCCTCTAGGTTTCAAATAGACTTCCACAATTTGCTAATTTAGACAGTCTCTGTACTGAAGTTCATAACTATGAAATATTTTTAAGCTGACATTCTTGGTATCACAACATATCATAAAAGGAAAAAGACAAGGCATAATTATTCTTTGATCTACATCATATTTCATGAGTAAATGAAACATCCTTTATATGTCACTTCTGATATGAAACCCATATGTCATCACTTTGCAATCACCAAAATGTAGTAAAAAAGTCTTGAATTATATAGCATGGAAATCCTAGCTTACATGGAAACACACATGGAAACCGGTCACTAAATCAACCTATATTCAACCATATAATGCTCAAAATAGTCTAAATTGTACACACTCCTTTCAACATTTCCCCAGACACGTGTCACCACCTCGCACAACCACAAGCCAAACAAACTATCATGAAAAATTGTCGCAAAGCTGCGTCTAACTCACCATGAGTTAGCTTTTCTTGATTGCATCCTCGCGACCCATCCACCTTAACTATAATTTAAACCTTAAAAACCATGACATGAAAGGTATTCAATAGGTGTTAACCCATCAAATGAATCCATCAATCACTAGGATGCCACATGTAAATGCTTCCCCACGGGCCAAAACTGGGTCCCGCAAAATAAGTTTTGAGGCCACCATAAGGCATGGCCATAACATTTCATTCTTTCTCATAGGATCATGGGTAGAAAATGTTTTCCCCACTAACCGTCATAAGGATGCGAGACACCATCACAATCTTCACAAATATCAACTCACGGGTCCAACTAATTGCCTTCAAAAACCCCAATGAGGATGCGATAAGAAACACTTGTTTACATTTTTAACATCTTTGAATTTTGACATGTGGCTCACTCTCACTTCCCTGCAAGACAAAAATATTCACTTTTTAATATTATTCATACGAATCATATCCAACACTAGTCTAGCTGCTTCTCTCACATGCTCCTTCCCAAAAAAACCCGTAGCTAGACAAAAATGAATCACATCCTCCTGAATCCACAAAAGAGAAAAAACTAACAAGGCACACTAATTTTGAACAATTAAGTATTATAAACCCTAAAACCCTGACACTTCTCAAAGAATTATACACTTAAGTTATTTTTTTGGGTACTCCTAATATCACCAAGAATTATACACAATTTTGAAATGATGAAAGAATATAAACTAATAAAACCTATAAAACCCATGTTTTTGAGAAACCCTTCTCAATATTTATATAACCATTAGCTTTTGTACATGTTGTAATGTCTAAATTTGGCTCATAAAGGATTTCTTAAGTAATATTTGCATAATGAGATAAGAAAGATCCTAAGGCCAATTTTAATTTCTTACACTTAATTATTATGATAAAAAGGATGGAAAGGAGTATGTAGAGAATAGGGGGATAAGATACCTACCTCATAATATAGCAGATCTAGAAAAACTCATTTTCTGAAGCCTATATTGAGTTTATGGAAAATCTGAAGTATGATCCAGAACCGGAATGCAGAGACAAACAAAACCCATAAATATTTTTCCATTCTGATGTCGTCTTAAGAAAAATGTTGACCTTGACCCACAAATGTCACCCCTGACCCAATAATGTTGACCCTGACCTGCACAGTGTCGATAGAAAATCTTTTTGCAGATCTCAAAAGTTCGTTGAAAAGGGTATCCAAATTTGGTCTTAAATCTGTTGTTTTGTACCTGTAACTCCCCAAAACAACACCCACAAATATCTAAAAGAGGGGTTTTGGGGTGTCTATATAGGGTTTTTCCTTAGTCAAACCCTCTCTTTGGTGATCTCCACCTCCACGAATAGCCGAATATAGAATCTATAGTGTGTGTGTATTTCTCTTTTGAAAAGAGTCTTTAAACATGCAATATCAAGATCTAATCTTCTAGATTAACAATCCTAACATAACATGGAAATGAGAAAGTAATGCATAGATTTGAATATGAAAAAGAAAGCATACCAAGC
>MU224737.1:7292385-7311308 GCA_018584345.1 Thuja plicata
CACCTTTCCCTTTTCAAGTAATTTGGTTTTCTGCATCTCCTTCTCCCTTTTCCTTGCAAGAGATAGTTTTAGGTGCATCCTGATAGTAGAGGAAGCCGACCTTCTCTGGAGATTCAACCTCATAGTTTAAGTCCCACAGCTTGGAGGTTGATTCCATGTTTCACTAGGTTGCTGTTAGAGAAGCTTTTAGCAAGGGTGCAAACCTTAGTGACAACAGTACTCCCAAGTGGCATATGGTATGGTAAATCTAATCCCTTGGGAGGCCACATACCATATAAGTAAACTCTTTTCTTTTATTAAGTTTTATTACCCATGTGTTTGTTTGGTTATCACTTTATTAAACTTCTACACTTTACCTTGTCGGCCACTTCCAGGCTGGGATAACCATGAGAAGCCAATCCACATGTCTAACCATACATACCCTTCTCTCCATACAACATGTTACAAAAGGAAATTCAATTCCTAACCCAACCCCCAATGATCAACCACTCAACTGGCATATATCTAGGAGTCTAGATCTCACAAGATTCAACATAAGCATGCTCACGTGCACGTGGGTGAACACAACCATCACCACGTAAACAATAGATATAATGAAATACAAGGGGTTAGATTCAGGGAATGAAACAAGGTGAAATAAAAAAAACTCACTCAGGAATTACATCTGAGTGGAAACCACAAGAGAAAATAAGGAAATAGATAAAATCAGCCAAACGACAAAATCACCAAAACACGCTAACAGAGCACTTTTGGATCAGGGTAAGAAAATATCAGGAATGTCCTCTATCCATTCCAACTCCACAATCTGACTCCATGTAGCAAAGGCTACCAAAAAAAAAAACTCAAAACATACCAACAAGGCAACAACCAAGAACTGGGTGACACAGAAAACGAGAAGATGCCAAAAACATCCAAAATTCAAACTACTCAGAATTTTCTAAAATTGAAAACCCATCTCTAAAACATGCCCAAACTACCAAAAATCTAATAAAATATAATTTCAAAGAACACGCAAAATTTGACAGCATAACTAGGTAAAACTTCAATTTCAAAAGTGATAAATTACAAAAATGCTCATGCCTGCCCAAGCGGGTCATGAAAATGCATAAAAATTGAGGGGAACACTAGTTCTCAATCCCAAAACAATTTACTATTGAAATAATGAACAAAAATGAAGTGAAACAGTGAAATTGAGAAAACCCTACCTCACTCGGCTAGTAAAAACCAAGAAAGGGTAGAAAATTACGAAGAGTCCACAAAAATGGAAATGGCTCCATAGAAAGGTAAGGAATTGCAACATGATTCCAACAAGCCACTACCCACAAATATTTGACAAATGAATCGAACACAACAAGCACAAATAAAAATTTCTCCAAGAGGTTTTTGGAGAAAAACTTCAAATTTTCAAATTTCCAAGTGAGAAGTTACTTAAAAAACTCACTTTTTGCCTCATATAAGCACTTTTTAAAAAGTGACTTATAAATTAGGTTATTAACCCATTAAATAAACTATTTGGATAAATCTCAAAATTAAATAAAAATAATTCCAAGCATTTGGAATTCAACTGTGACAAATTAGCCAGAAATAAATAAAATAAAATCAAACATTAAAATTCCCCTGAACAATTAAAATCAACATTAAATTAAATAAATTCTCTGACAATTGTGGAACCCTAAATGCATAGACACACTCACTAGTCAATTCACATAATACATTATTAATTTTGTATTTACCACAATAACTGGAGGGTTAATAATAATAATAAAACTATGGATACGTCGCCCATACAGGGACGACATTGGCTCAACATGAACAACCAAGGTCACTATCTCCTTGTGCCACTGTTGGGGATATAGGTACACACTCAAATCCTGTACTCGAAATGAATGTACCTACTACCTTTTAAGTAAACAAGCAAACATCAAGTGTAGTTTCTCAATTATATAAATAACCAAAGCGCAAACAAGTACATAATTATGTGAAGGAGAATGGGACATCGTGTGAATCTTGCAAGGAAGTGACTATGACTCTATCTAAATTCGTACTAGCACCAAGATAAAAAATGCAAAATGATGGTGTAGTAAAAAATCAAAACATATATATGATCAAATGATAACACATTAAAATAAAATATTAATTAACCATTTACAGCCATTTGAGCATACAACTAGTGAAAATAAAAGACAGTTATCCAGAACATAATTTCACCATAATCAGAAGTCCAAATAACAACCATTAAATAAAAATATACTCCTCAATCCAAGTTCAAATATAAAATAACACAGATATCATCATAAAGCATCATGTCACTATAGAAACTAATGAAATATCAGATTCAACTCCAAGATCCAGCTGCATGCACAATACCTGTCACAAAGAATGAAGCAAAAATATGGAAAAAGAAAAACCCTCTTGTGCTCAAAAATGTCAGAGCTCAAATTGAATTAAGAGAGAATGAAAAAACAAATAAAATCATTCGACCTTAAAGGTGAATGAAACCCTAAAAAGGGAAGAACTAACCTAAGAGAAATCTTAAGTGAAAAATAGAGTACGTCTAACTTAATAATTAATATCAACATGATATAATTAATAAGTGGTAAAGATAACTATGTAATCTAACACCCCCCACAAGAGAAGCTCGAGAGGTAAGCAAACCTAGCACAGCTATGAAAGCAAGAAAAAAAAAGGGTCCCGGTAACAAGGCCTGATCAGGTACCCAAACAAGGAAATCTCTGCAAACCGGAGACAAAGGAGAAAACCCAGTTGGAAAAAATCCTCTCCAAAAAGAGATATAAAAGAAAGCAAAAGACAAAGGATGACTTTAAGAGACTCTCTCAAAGCCATGAGTACAATGCGTGCTACTAACCCCCCCGTGAGAGAGGGTCGAGGCTCCAAAGCCCCCCAGAAGGAAAGAACCCCTAGATCAATGAACAAACCATCATGACTCCAATAGAAAGGAGTGAAAGGATCTGAGCACTGAAGAGGTGACCTTGAAAGATGAGGTGTCACTGGAAGGCTAAGATGATGCTCAAATGAGAAGACATGAGGATCTTGAAATGGAATCCCCAATGCAAGTGGTATGACAAGTGTGCTGACACTATCATGAGAGAGGAGATGAGTGTCCTCTGTAGAATCCTCAACAATTGCACCTGGTGGCTCAATAAATGGTGCTGGAGGGTCTGGTAGTGCTAAAGAAGAGTCCTGCTGAAGAGAAAGAACCTCAGAAAGATGTGGTGTGGCAGTCACAACAGGGGTCTCAAGAACAATAAAGAGGTTCAAGTGACCTGACTACACCACATGATGCTCTCGCGGAAGAGGAGAGCTGAGATCCGATAATGGAGATGGTGGAACAAAATGTGTGAAGGTGTAGAGACGGGTGGAATGATCAATTGTCCCTATAGCAACAATGCCACCGGTTGCACTATCCCGAATGAAGACTGAATCTAGCAAGAACTCTACTGTCTTCCCTGATCCACTATGTGTAATCTGGTAAATCAAGAGAAGGTTTGCAGATAGAGATGGAACATACAATACATCATTGAATGCATACAAAACCTTTCTCGTAGACTGGAATAACAGTGTTATTCCCCATGAGAATGTGGGAAACAGGAGAAGCCTCAATGGAAGAGAAGATCTCTGGAGAAGACGTCATATGGTGAGAAGCACCTAAATCAAGTATCCAAAGGACCTATGAAGGGGATGCAACAAAAGCCCGTAATACATGACCCTATCCAAAATCCTATCCAGATGTCAAAGATGAGGCAAAAGATTGAAAAGTAGACCCCTATGAGGATGGAGAGGAAATAGTGCTCTTCTGAAGGACAGCTTGCAAATCTGCAATCTATTTCTCATAGCCATCAAATCTCTTCTAAAAACACTGTGACTCATCATGGGACCCCTTCTGACAATAGGAAAATGTGGGGTTCTAAGTCTTCTATTTCTCCTTCTTAGAACAAGATGGTGGGCCAGTAGAGTGCTGAGAAGAGGAATCAGATATTTGCTTTGGCTTTGGCTTCTGTGTATCCTGAGATGACTTGGCAATCAATGCTTGTGACTGTGAACCTATAAGAGAATCCATCTAACTAAGCTTGGACTGCTCACGAGTTAACCTGTCACAAAAGGTCTCAAAAGAGGGCATAACATGATGTGCACCCAGTGCATCCATAGTGGAGTAGAAGGTAGAAGTGAAAATTTGATAAGGGCCATGAAGCTTTGAGAGTATCAGAAAGATACACTCATCATCTGACTTCATCTTGCTAGCAACCTATAAAATAGAACAAAGAGACTTGAACTTCATCAAGAAGTCCTCAATGCTGGTGAATGATTCAGGTACCAAGGAGGTGAACTCTGCATCTATCTAGAGAATATTGAACTGATTCATGGTGCCAAACAAGGTGGAAAACTTGTCCCACATACCCTTGGGTATGGTCAGACCATCCAGGTGGAACAACAACCCATCTAAAATATTCATGGAAATGAGGCCCATTGCCTCATCCATCCTATTTTTGTGCATAAGAGCCTCATAAGGCCTCTGAAGAACTGGATGAACTGTATCCAGGTAGGACCATAAACCTCATGACACGAGGAGTCTGGTCATTTGTGGCTTCCATGTGTGGTAGTTATGTGGAGTCAGAATGACAATGGATGTGTCCGACATTGAGAGAATAAGACGGAATTAGAAGGGTCTCTCTGAATTGAAAATATAGAAAGAAATATGCACCCCCCCACAAACTATCAAACTAACTCTCGTACACCACAAGATGAAGCAAAAAAACACAAAGAACCAGAGAAAAACCTGAGTTTCTCAATGCAGAGAAGGAGGAAAAAAAAGCCTCAACTTTGACGCCAAAAATAGAAGCTCAAATGGTGGAACCAGCGATCAAGACCAGAATCAACATGTCTGGCTTGGAAACACCTTTTTGATGATATTTCATTTTTTGAAAACAGACACTGTATGCTCAAGTTACAGCCAAAAAACCAAGTGCCCCTCCAAAGACCAACTCTCTGGAAAAAACTAGACACTAGATAAAAATTGATGTTTGAACGCCCGTCACCAGTCTGTGAAGTTAAATTTGACGGTCGTCAAAATCTTTTTCCAGTCACTGAAAAATTTAAAAAATGCTAGAAAAATTAAGGATTCTGTCGAAAAAATGTTTTTCAACTGCTGATGTCATTGATGACATCATCCCTATATAGGAGGTGGCGGGCCGGTGGTACAGTGGCGGCCCCTAGGTGGTTCCGCTATGCAGCACTGCAAGTGGTGCTATGACGACCGGTGGGTGGGCCAGGCACAGGCTGGGCTGAGCTGGGCAGTGCCGGCTATAGGGTGGCGCATTGGTGGTATGCTCTGGCAGCCCCAAACAATGCATTTTTTAAAATTTTTTTTGTCTTTTTTGCCTCATTTTGCATGCCTATACGACCCTAATAGGCCAAAAAAAAATTCTCTGAGGGCACAATAACCAAAATGGTCAAACTTTATATGTATTTCAACTCTCTTGGGCCTTCTAAATGCAATGGTGGAGTCCATTTTTGCTTGAACGGCACCAGAAAATAGTGCCTCCTTCAAAGTGACAGAAAAACCCAAGTAAGAAAGGGCTTGATCCACAGCTTTAGAAAACTTTGAACAAGCTATAGTAGAATGGCTCTGATACCATGTAGAAACTGATGAAATATCATATTCAACTCCAAGATCCAGCTGCATGCACAATACCTGTCACAAAGAATGAAGCAAAAATATGGAAAAAGCAAAACCCTCTTGTGCTCAAAAATGTCAGAGCTCAAATTGAATTAAGAGAGAATGAAAAAAAAAAATACAAGCATTCGACCTTAAAGGTGAATGAAACACTAAAAAGGGAAGAACTAACCTAAGAGAAAGCTTAAGCAAAAAATAGAGTACGCCTAACTTAATAATTAATATCAACATGATATAATTAATAAGTGGTAAAGATAACTATGTACTCTAACAGTCACATCACTAGCATCATCATGCAGATATGATCAAACTGAACAACAATATCATCTAGCATCTAACATCTATGATATTGGCAATCAAAATAAGGTATAGTCATCAAAGCATCTCATTGTGAAAATAAACCAGCAATAAACAAAGTGTCTCTCAATCAAAATAACCATGGAACAAAATGCAAACATAGGAGGCACTACATTGCGAATAAGCTCTTCAGAACGAGTTAGTATTGGCTTTCTATAGAACAAGATGCTTATCACTTTTTGAAGAAATGTGTACCATGTCATCAACGTGATAATTTGATACATGAAACATCTTAGACACTATAACTGATTACCACACATTGGCCCTTTTGACATTTTGGTATTGATCTCATTGGAAAAATCCACCCTTCCTCCAACAACCATAAATTCATAACTATTGCAATTGAATATTTCACAAAATATGTCAAAGTCATTCCCTTAACCTATATCACTAGTTCAAAAATATTTCAAATTTCATCCTAAATTATCCTATGTTGAGCTACTACGTCCCATAGACCATAGTCACATATAATTGTAAACCATTCAAAAATTAAGAAGTTCATGAACTTTTCCAATAATTCCATATCCAACATCCAAAAGTCAAGCATAGGCTTCAAAAAAATCTTCTAAAAATACTAAAAAATATAGTTGATAAAGATGGCTATGATCGACATTATGACTTGTAGCATAGTAAATTGTACCCCTATGTAATTTCCTTCTTTTCTAGGCCCTATTTTAGCATTCCTAGTCTTCCGTGCCCAACATGCTTGATCCAACTCAAATTCACATCACATTCTGGATTCCCCTATCCATTTAGGACCTCAGGTCCTAATTTGGGATCACATTGGAGGAAGAAAAGTGGCTTGGGTGCTCTATTCGGAAATGTCCAGATTCAAATTGAAACCACTTAATGGTTACAATGTTTTAGCCAAAATTTTAAACCCATTTCAAAATCCTTTGAGTTTAACACTCCAAAATGGTTGGGAGAGATATATAAGAAAGCTAACCTCCATAATTTTGACATAAATCAAATTAAAATAAATATTTCACCTACAATTTCACATTTCAAGTTATAAGGTGCAAGAGATCAAGCATCCAAGGAATTAAAGACAAGGAATAATGTGTAGATGTAAGAACTTGTGAAGGTTTCCATGATATTCCTATCCTAAAATCAGCATCAAGTCAACATCATACATCTTCACAAGCATTTCAACATCAAGAAGGGGTATGAAGGTCTACGCATTCCATTTTTCAAATCTAGCCTCTACTACACATCAAAGCACTTTCAGTTCAGGTCCAATTTATTTCCAATTCAAGGTTAATTCTTAAACTAAGGTTTTACTTAGGCAAACCCTTTTTTATACAACATTTCCCTTCTTTTATGTGTTTAGGTACATCTAGAAGATTCAAAAAATAGATATAGTCAAATAAAGAGGAGAGATATAGTCTGCAATTAATCGACTTAGAAGCTCCCATTAGTAGGTTGAGCAAGGTGCCCCAATCCAATGAGCAAGCCAACCTGGGTGCCCCAGTCCCTCTCCTTTGGCCTAAAATTTAGATTGAAATTCAATTACAACTTGTATTGCCAGATCTTCTTCCAAAATATATTTTTCAGTTCTTAGTCTCCCTATGCATGTAGAAAACCAGCTTTTTCATCCTATTTGACCCTAGATCTTACATTATTCATCCATAATTTCATAGTCATAGTCCAAAACAATGAAGGGCCACTAAATCTTCTTTGTGCTTGAGTCATCTTAAGCCAAATGGATCATCTTCCTTCCAATGTAATGATATTCACATGAATTGAATTCATTATATACATGAACGAACTTATGGATTCTAGATCACATTTTTCCACCTTACACTTTGGTGAACTTGACATATGATTTCCTTACCTTCTAAATTTCATTTGTATGCATCTAGTTAAATCATATCATATCATTTATATAATTACCTTTTATGTATTTAGAGAGCCTGTTCACAAAACCTTAATTTTTTTGAATATGATGCATCTTACTTAATTTTGATTTGGATATCTAAATTTGATTTGTATGATTTACATATTTATTATATTTTTTGCATTTAGAGATTCAAATTTACACCATGTTATGCAATTTGTTAAAAATTTATATTTTTTAGACATTTTTTTTATTGATTTGTGCATGAGTTTTATTACCTTAACCCATACATCTAATGTCCCATTGAGAAGAAGTTATAAACTTATGGCTTCCCTTAATAGTATAGAGGCCGAGTCAACTAGCATTTTCTATGAGAATTTATGTAAAACCAATATGCCAACATATGAAATACCTAACATTATTTAAAATCATTCTTCTCATAACTCACATGATAAGGATGACTCATTAACATAAGTGTTTCCTAGCCAAATAAAAAAATATTTTCAATGATTTGGAAAAACTTGTGCAATGAAAGAAAATGTGGTATGAGGGTTTTTGACTAGGACGAAAGGAAAAACTAGGAGGATCACACCATAATGTTTTCACACATTGGAAGGAAAGATGATCCACTACGCTCAAGAAGACTCAAGAACTAAGAGGATGCAATGATTTCTTCTCTATAGAGGAGTTGACAGTGGCTCTATAAACTAGAAAGTGAAGAATGAAAGATGTAGGTAAAAAATGGGATAAATCATGTATGCACACATATCACAGAATATAAACCCAATTTTAATACCATATTCGGAAACTCAAAATAATGACTAATCAGTGATCCAAATTTCAGTCTAGAATGGTAGTAATGGGGAAACCTGGAGGGTACATGGTTACTAGACTCATTAGAGGCCCTAGGAGGTGCCTTAGACCCAAAAAATTATGGTGAGACTCATGCCACCTATAAATTTATGTCATATTTGCCTATATATTTTATCCCAAGTGCACCACCTATCACCTAAACAGAAAAAAATGGAAAAATATTGGGAGGAAGGGGTTAGCCTTAGTCAAAACCCTATATATAAATTAACCATGAAATTAATTTTAATTTCTTGGAACAAGGAAGAACATTGTTAGTAACCGAGGCTTGAATAACATAATAAAATGTCCTATACCTTGAATGATGCAATTGTGCTCAAAATGAGATCACAAATGTTGATGAAATATAATGAATCCTCAAAGACCTAAAAGGACATCACAAAAGACATGCTTGCATAATGATTATTGTATCTTGCCACAAGATGAAGGATATGATGGGATGAAATGCATGAATACTTTCTTGAATTGATAGAATGTAGATATCTTGTTTACTTGGATTGATAATAGTGGGAGGTAGAATTATTTTTATACCTCTCCAATCTATTTTGGGGCTCAAAACTCAAAGAGGGCTGACAGGGATTTGAATATCTTGAAAAAAATACAAGACCTTTCTCCAATTTAAATTTGGACCAACCTTATTTAGAATGGGGCACCCTGTAAGGTATAGGGTGACCTATCTTGCCAAGTCTTATGAGGAGTTGCAACCAATCCATGATGGAAATTAAATCAAGGGTCAATGAGGGTATGGAGTACCCAAAATACACACAAAATTGAGGTTTTAATTGAGAGTAAATACAAAAGGCCACTGATAATGGAATAGGGCCTATGTATGCAAGAGTTGATAAATGAATGGAATAATTAAAGTGGGCACACAAAAAATTAAGGGCCCACAATGTAAATTAAGTTAATAAAGAATAAATATTTATTAATTAAATACATAAAAATGTTTAATGAGGCATAGAATAATGAGCATACATAAAGGGGGATTAGGATTAGGATTGCGCAAAATTAGGAGCCTAAATGACCATCTTCTTGCAAAACATATTTGGAGATTTTATAATTCTAAGGGAGAATGGACCACTATTTGGAAGAACAAGTACAAAAAGGAGTTTCCTACTTTTTAAATTTTTCTTAGTTACGATGCTAACACTGGAGGGTCCTTCATCTGGAAAAATATCTTGAGGAATAAAGAGTTTATTAGGAAGGGAGTCAAATGAAAAGTTGGGGATGGCAGGACTGTTCAGTTTTGGGATGAAGAGTGGCTGATGGACCACCCCTTAAGGGAGATCCCTGAGTGAATATTTTTGAGGTTCAATGCAAGTTGAGGTTTGGACTCAAAGTGGCTGACTATTGGGAGAGATAACATTGGATTGATCTCTCTTTTATTTATTTGTCCCTCATGAATCTTAATAAAATTTTGAGCTTTGTGACTTTGATTGAGGAAGAGGACAATATTATTTGAAAGTATAATAATAATGGTAAATTTTATATCTCTTCTTTGTACCATCAAGACTATGAGAATCACCATGTTCCTTGTTGGGCTAAGGCGTGGATTAAGGGCCTTTTTCCTAAAGTCAATGTATTCTTTTGGATTATGCTCCAAAACATGGTCCTTACTACTGAAAACTTGAGAAGAAGGGGAATGACTATGGATAACATGTGTTATTTATGCAAACAAGATGAGGAATCTATTAACCATATGGTCATCCATTGCCCTTATGTGAGTAAAATGCTTAAAGTTTCTTAATGTGGACTAGATCTTCCCAGAGGAATTACAAAGCCTTTTTAATTCTTGGTTGCCTCCTTCAAAGAATGATATTGTGGCTTCTGTTTGGAAATTCATAGTACCATATATCTGCTAGGGTGTTTGGAAATAAAGAAATGATAGATTTTTTAGAAATAAGGCCTCCAATGCAAAGGTGGTCTTTCATAAGATCAAAATAGCTATGTTGGAAAATCTATATTTGAAGGGTAATATGATGGAACTGTTACCCAAAATTTCCCATTACATGTGAATTTTGGCTACAAGTGGAGAAAAAAGTGGCTCCCATGAGGGTAGAGCCCATCTTGTATGTTTTTGTGTTCTTCCTAGTCTTAATCTTTCCCTCTGCATTTTTTTAGCCCTCTAGTTTATCCTTGTTCATGAAAAGGCCTAAATGTGATAAACCCTATGCAAATTTGATATAAACCCTAGTTATTCCAAGGCCCATTCTATTTCTTCATTACCTTTTCCAAGTAACTTAAGTTTCTTTTAAGTCATGTGCGCATTAACATTTCTCGGTTTATCTCTAAGTCGCGCAAGGGAAAGGGAATATTCTATTTTACTTTGCGACTTTGATTTTTCCTTAGTCACATGATCTCAAAGGAGAAAGGAATATCCTCTTAGGCCATCAAAATTCAGCACTGATTATTGGATCATGTTCAGATATTGTGGCCTACATTTAGTCACTCAACAAAACCTGAAGTTAAGAGATGGTTCAGAGATATTGCGACTTAGTATAATTTCTAACTTTGTAGATGTAACATGATTTCAAGTTAGGATGGGTTAAAATCCTTTCAGTTGCAAAGTATCATAAGATAACCATGGTTAGAAAAATGATATGGAGATTGCGAGACTACTCTGTCTCCAAGTCGCCAGATATACCCGGGTTAAAGTTCAAATTAAGGTAAAGTTTGCATAGATGCTCGGAGCCGTTGGATCTTGTTCAGATCTTATGCTGGTTGCTTAATCTTGTAAAGAAATAGAATATTCTTCCAAGGATATGAGATTAAATTCCAAATGTCAATCTTAATCTAATATTGTGGTCTGCACTAGGCCCCTAAGTAAAAGTGTATCAAAGCAAAGTGTTTCAAGACTCTCCACTAGTTGTTGATTATGCCAAGATCCTGTGGTAGTCGCTAAGTCTCCAAAGAAAGTCAGAACATCAACAAAGTTAACACAATTTCATGTGAGCTGTTGATGCAAAGGATGATATTGCAGTGGTCGCTAAGTCTTAGAAAGGGACCATGGTTAAGTAGAATGATGAGATATTGTGAGACTACTCAGTCACTAAGTCTCTAAATGAATGATGGTTAAGAAGGGAAAAGTGAAGTAAAGCTCAGAGTTAGCTATGGCCTATTCAGTGTTGTTGATCATATTTTAATCTCACGGTGGTCACTTAGTCTTGAAAGGAAAAGGAATATTCTCCTATGGATGTGAGATTAAACATGGATCACCTGATCTTAATCTAATCTTGTGGTAGTTGCACAATCTCATTGTAAACTCAAAGTTAGTGGAATGGTTCAACAACTCAGCGACAAAAATAATTTCTGCACCTAGGGTTAAAGATGAGTCAAGATTGAGTTAGGGCTAAATTCAAAAATTAAGGTAATCTCCGAACAAGTTTAGTTAAATCCAATGGTTGGCTTAAAGGATTAAAGGAAAGATATGCATGATCTATCACATAAGCCATTAAGCGGTGGTGACACATGTTCATGGTGGAGCCGGGGCTGGTCAGTTAGAGGAAAGTAAAGATCAAGAAAGTCACTCCCTTGGGAAAGTTATTACTTATGAATTTTTTTCTTTCCTTCAATAACCTCTTTCCATTTCAGACCTCTCTGTGAAATACTTATGCAAGCCTATTCAAAAAGATCGTGTTCTAATCTGAGAACCTTCATGCTAGTTTACTCATTGTGTTATGTTTCATGTTACCTTCGGTAAATCACCTTGTAGAATAATTTTCTTTTAGTCATTTCCTTTCAATAATTCCTTCTATCCCTTTCCCTCCAAGTTTAATTTCATGTCAAAATATTAAATTAGGTGATTATCCAAGAGGAACCAGCCTAGAACCCAGAGGCTTCACTTCTGTTAGAAAAGGTCACACAACCTAGAAGTGATTCCCATGTTGTACTAGATTATCAAGACTACAAGAGCTTGAAAAGGGTGCAAAAAATAGTGCTTAACAATTCTATCACACCCAGTGGGACCACAAAAAGAAGTTCATCTTGTAAATCTATGTTATCTCTAATATGACAATAACATAACACAAACCTAGAAGTGGTCATTGTCTTGCATATCTGGCGACTCCAAAAGGTCTACTAGTTTCAAAAGATCAAGTGCTAGTATATTTCAAATATTTCATATTCAAAATTCCAACTAACTACATGAGTAGATATGTCAAGTTATTATGGATAGCCAGGTTACTCACCATCCTATCATGAGAATAGTGCTTAATGGGCTAGGCAACAACCATATTAAAATCATCCAAAGGAAATTTTTACTCCAAGCTATCATATCATAGCAGGTTGCCAATATGTTCAACATGCCCCTACATATGCTTATGACCATGCTCTCTAATCGAAAGCATCATGGGCACAAAAGAAGAAAAAAGAGAGTCAAGATAAGCTATCTTATCATGCTTACCAATCACCCTCCTATGCTCAAACTGATTAGCAACAGACTCAAAATTTTAACCAGTCCCAGGGAAACTATTTTGTGCCTAATTAGCATGAAGTTTTTTCTAATCAGCCTTAGAGCTTGGACCTGGTTGAAATAAGGGAGGAGTGTGAAAAGACAAAGAATATGTTTCTTGACCTATCTAAATAGTTATCTTAAATCAAGGGCCAACAAGACATATAAGCTCAAAGTTATGAGAAGGAATTAGTTTCCAACCAAGTGGCAGAAACTCTAGATGATGAGTAGAAAAGGAACCAATATGAAAAGGATCTTGATCAACAAATTTCTGCCACGACAACAATGCTAAGATCACAAACTACTGAGAAAAAGGATCTTAAATGTAAGGTTCCAAGCTTCAGGCCTTTTGGGAAAGGTGAGTCTCCTAAGCCTCATGAGGTTACAATTCCAAGCTGGAGTACTCCCATGTTCCAAGAGCATAGACATGAAGAACATATAGAGTATTCATTTCCAATATTTAGTAACATCCTTCAAGAAAATGAACCTGTTAAAGAACAATCACAACCTTCATGTGGTCAACAAAAGCCTAAGGATTATATTGAGATAGAGCCAGTTGCAAAGGAGCAACATATGTCAGATAGGGCCTTCAATTTTCCAAGCTTCAAAAAATGTATGCCTTATATGTCTACATCTGAATACTCTCAATTTTATATTCCAAGTTTTAAGGGAAAGATTTCTTTCCAAGAGCCTATGCTTGAGATTTAGTCCACCACTTTGCAAAACTAGTCTATTCAAGAAATCTATTTATCCCAAGAGACCCCTCTGGTCTCTGAAGATACTAAATTTCCATGGCAACTTTCATGGACTCTACCTCCTAGCTATCAGATGCCAAGTATTTTCAAGGATTCTAGTTGTTGGTTGTATTTCCTATTTTGGCAATTTTCCTGGTTCCCTATTCTTTTCTCTGTGATCTGGTGTTTTAAATCAGCTATCTCTCGTTCCTTTTTGCTTTAACTGTGTCAAGTTTTTAGACTTTCAAATCTGAACCTAACTCAATTTGCAAAAAACCCTAAAAACCCTAAGCCTTCCAAGTGTTAAAAGTTGAAAAACAAACCCTAAGTCATGTCGCTTATGTTTTGCTATTTCTTTTTTAGTCCACTTAAGTCATGTGTTTTAATCAAATCACTTTTTTGCGTTACTCCAAATGAATATTCCCTAATCCTTCCCGACTTGGCGATTTGCTTTAGTCACACGGTCTCATTTAAATTCAGTATATTCATTTGGCATTACGAGACTCTACAATTTCTTCATGTCATGTGGTCGCAAGATAGCTTTGTAATAAAGCATTATGCAGAGGGGACCCACTGATTAGTCGGGTAATCGTGAGATATTCTCAACAGTTATTGAAATGTCTTTAGACTTTGCGATTACCTCATGTCACGTTATTGCTAAGAGGATCCAAGTTTAAAAGTTAGGCAAAGCCTTTGGTCACGTAGTCTCAAGAAGGAATAGCGGTTAAGAGATTTTGACTGAGACTTCATGACTGACCATCTGAGGTTTAGCGTAAACTATAGTCGGGTTGTCGCCAAGAACAAAATGATGACTCAGTTCTCCATTATGAAATAAATCAACAAGTGACTTTGTGACATGTGTAATAAGATGACTGGATATTAAAGGTTTATCGCATGGTCGTCAGAAGGAGAAAATTGAATCAGTGACAATGAGACTAAGTGCTTTTCCTTTTGTCATGATGTCTGAGAAAGATTTAAGGGTATACAAAAACATTTGGTGATTAAGTGACGGCCGTCAGATAAAGAGATCAAGAGATCTAATGGTGGTCGCGATGTCTCAGAATAAAAGTGCCCAAGGGGAAAAGTCTTCCCGACTTGGCGATTAAGGTTTGTCGCGTAGTCATCAGATGAGAAAAGGGGCACATATAATCGGTCATGATAAAGTTTAATACTCAGATTTTGTATTCTGTGATTGGGCGACAAGGTATAGTCGCATAGTCTTGACATGAAACAAAAACATTTGGTGACTAAAAGATAACCGTAAAGGGTTAAAGGTAATGGTTAGTCACGGGGTCTCAGAAAGGATAAAGAGTTAGTGTTAACTATGCACAACTATGATTTTTGCAGGATCACATGATCGCCAGATGGTGACTTGGGTTAGCCAGAGGAAAGAAAGTGTATTGTCACAACGTCTCAAGATAAAATATGGGTTAGTGACAGAGTTCCGTGACAAAGATATTATATGCAGTTGCACAGTCGCCTAATCCCAAAATCTAAAAATGGTGGCAGTTTTGGATGTGACAGCATGAATCATTCGGTAGCCAATCGGAGGCTTGTATTTTGATTACTGTGCAAAAAGGGTAGCTGAGATGTAAGAAAGTTAGTGAATCATGGTGCGACATGTTGGCTCTTTTTGAATGTTGTAAGGTTTTCCAAGGATTCACTTTTATGAACTTGATTTCCTATCAAGCTCATGGAACTATGATTAGGTTTTTAGTCAAGTTCACAGTATGTCAAATTGATGACAAAATTGATTATGAGCTGCGTACTTTGAATGATGGCTATAAGGAGTTGATGGTGCACTCATTTTCATTCACCATGATTTCAGTTTTCAGAGCCCAAGTTGTTAATTTTTCAGAGAGAAGAGATATTTTTCTCAGTTTGCAGTGTTTTCAGTGTTGATCAAAAGGTTCTGAGTTTCAAAAAATTGTGCACAGGACGGTCAGCCAATCTTAGAGATTAATTTTTTTTAGTATCAGTAAGGAGTAGGAGATTCAGGAACTGCAAGAATGAGCGGGACTGTTAGTGTTGCTTCGACAAGTGGAGGAAGTGAGGAAGAGCAAAAGGGAAAGGCAAGTTTTTCTAATGAATTCCTCTGGTTACTTCCTGGTTCTACACAAAATAAGAGAGAAAATGCAAATGTGCTCTTGGATGACTATCACAATATTAGAGATGTTAATACTCTAGGGACAATAGGTTTCTCATTGTTTAATTATTTCTATAGAAATTATGATAAGACTATCCCAGTCTCAAACCCTTGGACTTGTGGTCTAGCTAGATTAATTGTCCTTGATGTCTACATAGATGTAGAATTGTTCTTAGACCTTGCCAATCATTACGATGTTTTGTCTAAAACAATCAAGAGAAATGATGGCAGTGCTCTGTTAATATTAAAAAGAAATTCATTCATGCAGGCTTTTGGCTTATTTAGTACCATGTCTACTAAAATTGACATGACAAAGCAAGAGAAGAGGTATAATTTGAAGCATGGTATTGTGTAAGGCTTATTGCAAAAACACATGTTAAAAGAAGTGAGAAAGTACTTAGATCCTATGGTCGGGACAAGCCCATATTATTACAAGGATCTAAACTTCTATATTAAATATATTTCCTATGCCCTATGTAGAGTTCTAGGGATAGATGGAGAGGCTGAGAAAATTAATGCTGGCATCCTAATGATGGTGCTAGACTTACAAGAGGTGCATTCAAGCACTAGTTATGATTACATACAACATATAATTGATGAGATGCATGAGGGTTTCACTGCAACCCAGAAAAAGTTAAAGGACCCCAAGGAGAAGGAGCCCAAATTCCTTCACTACTCCATGCTCATGCATCTCCTATTGTACTTCAATATTGTAATCATGGATATCAACAATTTTGTCCCACAAAGGTTTTACCAGGAAGGTCCTAATCCTATCCAATTTTGGGTGAGGGTTTGGAATTACACATCCAAGGATTGTGATTATTGTGCTTTTCAGAATTGGATTGTGTATCCAATAGTACAAAGTCTTGGAATCAGCAGAATAAGAGTCCCACTTAAGATCATGCACCTGATGAGACCTTGTGATTATATAGATGGGTGGGATGGTAAACACAGCTAGGGTGATTTCTTTTTGGAGGAGAATTATACCATCATTAGGGTATATGGGTGTAGTCACCCACCTCATCTCTTACCATATTATGTGCCTGCAAGAGTGGCTACAATGGAATTCATATGGCAGTTGTTGTTAATAGATAATGAGCACTTTGCACCGCACAAGAAGGGGACTCTAACCCCTAGGCAATTCAAGATTTTCAACTTTACAATTGGTAAAGGTGCAATTGATGCAGTGAGTCAGTGGCTGGAAGGATGTAGAATGGGGACAGCCCCTTATAGATACATTGACCTAGAGGGCTTCATGGCAGGGGTTAGGAAATTGTATACACCTACAATCCCCAATACAAATGTCCATTGTGAGTGCATAGAAGAAGATGCAACAAGGAACATCTTAGATGAGGATGAAATTCAAACTAGAAGAGTCAGGATTCAAGAATTGTTGAATCTTGAAAGACAAATCAAAAGGAATGGGTTGTCTTTTGGGGGTTTTTACCCTAATCTCCCATATTTTGATATGATTAAGCACATGATAGACAATTACTATGTGCTCATTTAACAGCTAGATACTGTTCTTGATAAAAAAAGGTGCTCCAGAGCCGGACCATTCAGAGTCTGAATATGATTGTGGTAGTGACAGTGATTATGCACGTCCTGCTAGAGATCTTCCACCACAACAAGATGTTGCTGAGATACCACAGTTGGAAGGAGTAGAGGGCTACATTATTGATTTAACATTGGTCACTTAGCCTAATGATGTAGAAGAGCCTGCTCCTAAGAGGCAGAAATTGGAAGCAGGGCAGCCTTCAGTGGAAGGACAAAGTAAGAAAAAGGATAAGGCTAAGGCCTTAGTACCAGGGAATAGTTTATATGACCATAACCTAAGGAAATTAATCAAGGAAGAAAAGAAGAAAAAACCTGACCTAGATGACAATGTTGAGCTGCCACTTAAGGCTTGTGTTGATGAAAGATTGCTTCATCAACAAAAATTTCTAAACGATGACAACTTTGTTAAAATAGAGGAGTTTAAAGACTTCCTAAGATGGCATAAGACAGAGCAGATCAGATCCCAATTGACAGTGGATGGAAAAGAGACAATAACAAATGAAGCCCTAGTGGCTTTACAGTCTTATGATCCAAAGAGTGAGGATATTTCACCCGAGGAAGCTAGGAAGATGGTGCTAGGTAGTGGAATACTATTGGCTGAGGGATGGGATTTGGCATGTACCTTCATCATTGACCAAATCAGAAAATAGCCAGATCTCAAGATGGCTAGTGAGGTTCAGATGGGAGATGTAATAAAAGGATTTGGGTATAGCCTAAAATCCCAAGCTTTTGCAATGTGGAGCCTGAGCCCAAAAGACCAAAAGCCCTAACTGGTAAATATTCAAGAAAATATGGTAGGCAATCAAATGGTCTGGTCTATACAGAATACATGGGATTAGGAGATCTCCCAAATCATGACACATTGGGCTCACTTAAATGAAGACAAAACTAAACAATTCTCTGATAGGTGTAGCAATCTGTTGGAAGAGACAAGTGCATTGTCTAAGGACAGGGAGATGTTCCACATACAATTACACCAGCAGGATCAGGTAATCAAGAGATTGATAAAAGATTTAGAGGAAAAACTTGAGGTGGTATATGTACCTGCACAACCACCACCATTGCAAATTGAAGATAAGCCTAAATTAGAGGAAGTAGTGGAACAAGAGGCAGATGAAGAAAAAGGAAATGCAATTGCTCTGAAGGAATTGAGGGGTGTGCTGCAACACAGAATTGAGATTTTAAAAGATAAAACTGATGTTGTACTCAATGCATACAACAAGTTGCCAGCTTTGCATACTGAGGTAATGGGGTACCTTGCCATTTTAAACCCTTACTTT
>MU224737.1:7318888-7347864 GCA_018584345.1 Thuja plicata
AGGTGATTTGTTTTGGAAAGATAAGAATGGTGTGCTATTGTTATGCCTTGACAAATATCAAGCTGAGAAAGTTCTAATTGAGATGCATGAGGGAGAATGCGGAGGTCACTTTTCTGCTAAAACCATTGCCCATAAGATTTTAAGGGTAGGATATTATTGGCCTACTTTGTTCAAAGATACTTATACACATGTCAGGAAATGTGAACCATGTCAGAGGTTCTCCAATAAATTGAAATTTGCAGGTGCTCTGTTGCTCAACCTAGTGAGTACTGAAGCTCCTTTTGTTGTATGGGGCATTGATTTTATTGGAGAATTTCAAGAAAAGTCTAGTGCAGGGCACAGTTGGATTTTAGTTGCCACAGATTACTTTACTAAATGGATTGAGGCTATTCTTAGAAGGAAAGAAACAAGTAGGGTGGTTACTGAGTTTCTATTAGAAAATATTTTAACCAAATTTGGAGTGCCTAATAAATTAATAATGGACAATGCTATGAGTTTCAGATCAGAAGAAATGACAAGTTTCTATGAAAGGTATGGGATTACAATATCATATTCTTCTCCATATCATCCACATGCCAATGGACAAGCTGATTCTAGCAATAAAAGCATATTGAAAATATTGAAGAGGACTCTGGAACAAATTAAAAGGACATGGCACACAAAATTGAGATTAGCTCTTTGGGCTGATAGGGTAACACTTAAGAAGGAAACCGGGCAATCTCCTTTTGAGTTAGTATATGGTTTTCAAGTGAGATTGCCTATTAACAATTTATTGCCCATTTTCCAATTCATACAAGAGGAACATTTAGATGTCTCTGACAATATTTAGAATAGAATGATGTAGTTGATTGAATTAGATGAAATAAGGAGAAATAGTCAGAGAGAAAATGTGAAGCTACAACAGCAAATGAAATATCTATTTGATAAAAGGGCTACTGAGAGAAAGTTCCAGACTGATGATATATTTCTCCAATGGAATGCAAGGGCAGAGGAGAAAGGGAAACACAAGAAATTTGAGTCTTTATGGTTAGGACCTTTTATTGTTGCAGAAAATTTTGGCAAAGACTCATATTTGTTGAAGAATATGGAAGGAGATCTTTTTGAGTTGCCTCTGCATGGGCAATTTTTGAAGCCTTTCTTTGAGTAAAAGTTCAAAAGTGCACAAGTAAATATGTATCATATGTTCTTTCCCTTTTCTCTGTTTGTAGGTTCTGTACATATTTCCCTTTCTATTTTTAGGGTTTTTGCTCTGTTGTTGAGGTGATCTGCAACCAGAGATTCTGTGGTTCTTTGTCATAAACCTTGTTTAGCCAATCCTCATTAGAGCCACTATTGGTTGTATTTCTTGTTTTGGAAGTTTTCCTGGTTCCCTATTCTTTTCTCTGTGATCTAGTGTTTTAAATCAGCTATCTCTCATTCCTTTTTTCTTTACTTGTGTCAAGTTTTTAGGCTTTCAAATCTGAACCTAACTCAATTTACAAAAAACCCTGAAAACCCTAAGCCTTCCAAGTGTTAAAAGTTGAAAAAAAACCCTAAGTCATGTCGCTTATGTTTTTCTGTTGCTTTTTCAGTCCACTTAAGTCATGTGTTTTAATCAAATCACTTTGTCGCATTACTCCAAACGAATATTCCCTAATCCTTTCCGACTTGGCGATTTGCTTTAGTCGCATGGTCTCGTTTAAATTCAATATATTCCTTTGGCATTACGAGACTCTGTGATTTCTTCATGTCGTGTGGTCACAAGATAACTTTGTAATAAAGCATTATGTAGAGGGGACCCACTGATTAGTCAGGTAATCGCGAGAAATTCTCAACATTTATTGAAATGTCTTTAGACTTCGCGATTACCTCATGTCGTGTTATCACTAAGAGGATCCAAATTTAAAAGTTAGGTAAAGCCTTTGGTTGCGTAGTCTCAAGAAGGAATGGTGGTTAAGAGATTTTGACCGAGACTTCACGACTGACCATCTAAGGTTTAGCGCAAAGCATAGTCAGGTTGTCGCCAAGAATAGAATGATGACTCAGTTCTCCATTATGCAGTAAATCAATAAGTGACTTTGTGACATGTGTCATAAGGTGAGTGGATATTAAAGGTTTATCGCATGGTCATCAGAAAGAGAAAATTGAATCAGCGACAATGAGACTAAGTGATTTTCCTTTTGTCGTGATGTCTGAGAAAGATTTAAGGGTATACAAAAATATTTGGCGATTAAGCGACGGTCGTCAGATAAAGAGATCAAGAGATCTAACGGTGGTCATGATGTCTCAGAATAAAAGTGCCCAAGGGGAAAATTCTTCCCGACTTGGCGATTAAGGTTTGTCGCACAGTCATCAGATGAGAAAAGGGACACATATAACCGGTCATGATAAATTTTAATACTCAGATTTTGTATTCTACGATCGGGTGACTAGGTATAGTCGCATAGTCTTGACATGAAACAAAAACATTTGGTGACTAAAATATAACCGTAAAGGGTTAAAGGTAACAGTTAGTCGCAGGGTCTCAGAAAGGATAAAGAGTTAGTGTTAACTACGCGTGACTATGATTTCTGCAGGGTCGCATGATCGCCAGATGGTGACTTGGGTTAGCCAAAGGAAAGAAAGTGTATTGTCGCAATGTCTTGAGATAAACTATGGGTTAGTGACAGAGGTCCACGATAAAGAGATTATATGTAGTTGGATAGTCACCTGATCCCAAAATCTAAAAATGGTGGCAGTTTTGGATGTGACAGCATGAATCATTTGGTAGCCAATCGGAGGCTTGTATTTTGATTACTGTACAAAAAGGGTAGTTGAGATGTAAGACAGTTAGCGAATCACAGTGTGACATGTCGGCTCTTTTTGAATGTTGTAAGGTTTTTCAAGGATACACTTTTATGAATTTGATTTCTTGTCAAGCTCATGGAACTACTGCTAGGTTTTTATTCAAGTTCACAGTATGTCGAATTGATGACAGAATTGATTATGAGTTGCGTACTTTGAATGATGGCTATAAGGATTTGATGGTGCACTCATTTTCATTCACTATGCTTTCAGTTTTCAGAGCCCAAGTTGTTAAGTTTTTAGAGAGAAGAGATATTTTTCTCAGTTTGCAGTGTTTTCAGCGTTGATCAAAAGGTTCTGAGTTTCAGAAAATTGTGCACAGGACGGTCAGCCAATCTTAGAGATTAATTTGTTTTAGTATTAGTAAGGAGTAGGAGATTCAGGTACTGCAAGAATGAGCGGGACCGTTAGTGTTGCTTCGACAAGTGGAGGAAGTGAGGAAGAGCAAAAGGGAAAGGCAATTTTTTCTGATGAATTCCTCAGGTTACTTCCTGGTTCTACACAAAATAAGAGAGCAAATGCAAATGTGCTCTTGGATGACTATCACAATATTAGAGATGCTGATACTCCAGGGACAACAGGTTTCTCATTGTTTAATTATTTCTATAGAAATTTTGATAAGGCTATCCCAGTCTCAAACCCTTGGACTTGTGGTCTAGCCAGATTAATTGTCCCTGATGTTTACATAGATGTAGACTTGTTCTTAGACCTTGCCAATCATTACGATGTTTTGTCTAAAACAATCAAGAGAAATGATGGCACTGCTCTGTTAATATTAAACAGAAATTCATTCATGCAGGATTTTGGCTTATTTAGCACCATGTCTACTAAAATTGACATGACAAAGCAAGAGAAGGGGTATAATTTGAAGCCTGGTATTGCAAAAGGCTTATTGCAAAAACACATGTTAAAATAAGTGAGAAAGTACTTAGATACTATGGCCGGGACAAGCCCATATTATTACAAGGATCTACACTTCTATATTAAATATATTTCCTATGCCCTATGTAGAGTGCTAGGGATAGATGGAGAGGCCAAGAAAATTAATGCTGGCATCCTGATGATGGTGCTAGACTTACAAGAGGTGCATTCAAGCACCAGTTATGATTACATACAACATATAATTGAAGAGATGCATGAGGGTTTCATTGCAATCCAAAAAACGTTAAAGGACCCCAAGGAGAAGGAGCCCAAATTCCTTCACTACTCCATGCTCATGCATCTCCTATTGTACTTCAATTTTGTAATCATGGATATCAACAATTTGGTCCCGCAAAGGTTTTACCAAGAAGGTCCTAATCCTATCCAATTTTGGGTGAGGGTTTGGAATTACACATCCAAGGATTGTGATTATTGTGCTTTTCAGAATTGGATTGTGTATCCAATAGTACAAAGTCTTGGAATCAGCAGAACAAGAGTCCCATTAAAGATCATGCAGCTGCTAAGACCTTTTGATTATACAGACAGGTGGGATGGTAAACACAACTTGGGTGATTTCTTTTTGGAGGAGAATTATACCATCATTAGGGTATATAGGTGTAGTCACCCACCTCATCTCTTACCATATTATGTGCCTGCAAGAGTGGTTGCAATGGAATTCATATAGCAGTTGTTGTTAATAGATAATGAGCACTTTGCACCGCACAAGAAGGGGACTCTAACCCCTAGGCAATTCAAGATTTTCAACTTTACAATTGGTAAAGGTGCAATTGATGCAGTGAGTCAATGGTTGGAAGGATGTAGAATGGGGGCAGCCCCTTATAGATACATTGACCCAGAGGGCTTCATGGCAGGGGTTAGGAAATTGTATACATCTACAATCCCCAATACAAATGTCCACTGTGAGTGCATAGAAGAAGATGCAACAAGGAACATCTTAGATGAGGATGAAATTCAAACCAGAAGAGTCAGGATTCAAGAATTGTTGAATCTTGAAAGACAAATCAAAAGGAATGGGTTGTCTTTTGGGGGTTTTTACCCTAATCTCCCATATTTTGATAGGATTAAGCACATGATAGAAAATTACTATGTGATCATTGAACAACTAGATACTGTTGTTGATAAAAAAAGGTGCTCTAGAGCCAGACCATTCAGAGTCTGAATATGATAGTGGTAGTGACAGTGATTATGCACGTCCTGCTAGAGATCTTCCACCACAACAAGATGTTGCTGAGATACCATAGTTGGAAGGAGCAGAGGGCTACATTGTTGATTTAACATTGGTCACTTAGCCTGATGATGTAGAAGAGCCTGCTCCTAAGAGGCAGAAATTGGAAGTAGGGAAGCCTTTAGTGGAAGGACAAAGTACGAAAAAGGATAAGGCTAAGGCCTTAGTACCAGGGAATAGGTTATATGACCATAACCTAAGGAAATTAATCAGGGAAGGCAAGAAGCAACAGCCTGACCTAGATGACAATGTTGAGCTACCACTTAAGGCTTGTGTTGATGAAAGATTGCTTCATCAAAAAAAAAATTCTAAACGATGATAGCTTTGTTAAACCAGAGGAGTTTAAAGACTTCCTAAGATGGCATAAGACAGAGCAGATCAAATCCCAATTGACAGTGGATGGAAAAGAGACAATAACAAATGAAGCCCTAGTGGCTTTACAGTCTTATGATCCAGAGAGTGAGGATATTTCACCTTATGAAGCCAGGAAGATGGTGCTAGGTAGTGGAATACTATTGGCTGAGGGATGGGATTTGGCATCTACCTTCATCATTGACCAAATTAGAAAATAGCCAGATCTCAAGATGACTAGTGAGGTCCAGATGGGAGATTTAATAAAAGGATTTGGGTATAGCCTAAAATCCCAAGCTTTTGCAATGTGGAGCCTGAGCCCAAAAGACCAAAAGCCCCAACTGGTAAATATTCAATAAAATATGGTGGGCAATCAAATGGTCTGGTCTGTACAGAATACAGGGGATTTGGAGATCTCCCAAATCATGACACATTGGGCTCACTTAAATGAAGACAAAACTAAACAATTCTCTGATAGGTGTAGCAATCTATTGTAAGAGACAAGTGCATTGTCTAAGGACAGGGAGATGTGCCACATACAATTGCACCAACAGGATTAGGTAATCAAGAGATTGATAAAGGAGTTAGAGGAAAAACTTGAGGTGGTATATGTACCTGCACAACCACCACCATTGCAAATTGAAGATAAGCCTAAATCAGAGGAAGTAGTGGGACAAGAGGCAGATGAAGAAAAAGGAAATGCAATTGCTCTGAAGGCATTGAGGGGTGTGCTGCAACACAGAATTGAGATTTTAAAAGATAAAACTGATGTTGTACTCAATGCATGCAACAAGTTGCCAACTTTGCATACTGAGGTAATGGGGTACCATGTCATTTTAAACCCTTACTTTACTAAGTGGTCTACTAGGGTAAATTTATTTGAAAATTTAGCATCTTTACAAACCCTAAGATCAGATTTTCTTGAAATAATAACTGAAGTTGAAGATGAGATCAAAAGAGTCAATATTGCTCTCTCATTCTTCAAAGGAAAATTAAACCAGATAGAGGTTAAGTTGAGCCTCTTTTCAAATGATTTTAATAATTTCATTCCTTCCTTAAGGGGAGATGATGATCAATTAAAGGCTCTAGATGCCTGGAGGAATGAATTTGACTGAAAGATGCCTAGTGATGAGGCATTTCTCTTGAGAACAGATGTTGATATAGAAGGATTCAATAAAATATTAGATGAGGCTTTCAAAGTAGAGACTGACATCAACAAATTCCTACTAGATGTCAAGAATATCACTAATGCTAGATGGGACAGACAAAAGGTACAAGTATAGAGTACTCAAGACTTCAAGTGGCCATCTGATGATGAAGTGAAAGCATGGGAGTTGATGACCATGCCCAAGAGAAAGAAGCCAGTAGTAGAAGAAGAAATCTTGGACGAGGAGTAAAGGTGAACACTTGGCACTACACTGTTCAAGATAAGAAGGAAAGTTATTACAAAAGGAGAATATAGATGAGTATGCAAGCATGGCTATCTAGATTTAGCATAAATACTGCCATCTACCATCTATACAAATATGATTGCAGTCGCCAGATCGGGAGAAGAACAAAAGATATCTGTTTTCATCTTGACTCGGTCGCTCCATCACTTTTCTTTTATAAGTTTTAGGGTTAGGTTTTCTATGACCATTCGAAGCTTTTTGCATCCAAAATATCAAAGGATTCCAAGATGGTCAAAAAACCTATATATAGAAAAGTAGTTGTAAAAAATAATGGTCTTTGATGTTGAATTTTTTTGAAAAAGGAGATAATATATTATAGAATTTAGATGTTCTGAATTTCGTTCTGTCTTTTGAAGTTGCAAAATCTTTCATGTATGGAAGTTGGATCATATAAATAAAATACGATGCAATTTTACTCTCTTCAATTGTTGTCTCTTTATTCTCTGTGTATGCTCTTTTATGTTTAAGTTTGCAAGGCATTCTGAAGCATTTTGGTTATTAAGTAACTATCTAATTACTTGCAAGTTTCTTTTAAGCAAAGAACTAAGTTTTGTGAGTAGTTTCAGGGAGAATTATGCTTTTTTAAAGATTTGATACAATCGTTTAGAGGTAATAGGGTAATTTGTAAGGCAACTTATCTGAATTGCATGTGGGTTTTAAGGAAGCTTACTATATTTTGTTTCTATGAGATCTTAGTTTATTTGAATCTGTAACCCAAAGGATAGGCACTGGTCCAGAACTTGGTCTGATAATCTATCATTGTCCAAGTTATTTCAAGATATCAAAACCAAATTAATAAAAATACTCTTGTTACTAACAACAGATGAACTAAACTCATTAAGGACTTATGTTAGTAGGACAGTGTCCATTTTAGTGATTCCTTGAAGAGTGAATCATTAGGTTATCCCTCCTAAAATAAAAGGAGGAAGGGTGGAAATCCTTGTCTCACTGGTGTATGCTGTTAAAACCATAGCCTAGCTTATAGTACTCTATTTTAAATTAGTTATTGCAATCTCTCGAGTATTATACAAGTTATTACAGTGAGGTTTTTGGCACATAACCTATGAATGAACAAATCCACCAAACATATAGGCTGAAAATATCAGTAATCTTTAAAAGGTAATACCTTCCTGAGTATGTGGAGCTTGAAAATGAAGGAGGTGATAATGGATATCCCCAGTGTTATCAAATACCTCAGCAATTAGCTTTTCTCTTGCCTAAAAGAGGTTGAAATTAGGTGTACAAGGTATACTGTCATATTTAGGTAAGTGGTGCAATAAAAAGAGCTAACACTAATCAAGCATTGGGGAAAGGACTTGTGGTGATTGAGCCTTTATGTGGTGAAGAAATGGAGATTGATGCCCAACCTAAGCTCTTGGTTGATTTATTTGATGAGCTTCCCCTTTTTTTTGATGAAAAAGAAGACATGCTATTACCTATGGCTGAAGGTCAATTAGGATAGAAGGATCACCATCAACAAGGTAGTGATAAAGAGGAAGATGTCATGTCCTTGTTGGATGAGATACCTAGTTTTTTTGAGATAGATGAGAAAGACATGGTCATAACCACATCTAAAATTTTGCAAGAGATGGAGGGAATTGATCCTGATGATATGATAATTCATGAGTCTGCATTCATAGAAGATATTTTTCAAGAAAAGAACATGGACAAAAAACATGAAGAAAATGATTTTTCCAGCATCATAGAGGTTTTTTTTGACAAATTGAATGGAGAATCCCTATTCTCAGGAGTAGAGGTTCAAATTTATGTGCCTGTTGAAAGAGGCCTAATCTTGGATTTCTCTCTTCCAAAAGATTCTATGCATGAATACGACCTAGGGCCAATTCTAGACCTTTAGAGAGTAGATTGTTTTGATGAGCTCTTAGCCTATTTAAAAGAGCATGATAGTCCCCTGACCATGGAAGAAGAGTTGACATGGCTATCCATAATGAAGGACAACCATGAGGATTTAGAAAATAACAAGGTGAGCTCCAAGTATGTCATTTCAAGAGGCTTCCCCATCAGATACTTTGCCCAAAAGGAGTTTATTGAGTATCCTCGCATGATTTATTTGAGGTAGGTGAGCTTGACACCATTTTTCAAGAGGCAATTCTATACTTTTTGACATACTTTTATGTGCCTCATATCTTTTTAGCTATCTTTATGCATTCAATGCAAGATATCCTAATGAGGAAGGGTAGTTATTTAAACATTTTAGTAAATGGTTTTGTTTAACCAGTTTCTGTGTTGGTTAGTTTAGATTAGGTTAGTTTTCTTTATTTCCTCCAAGAGCCTATGCACAGTTAGTTTTCTTTTTCTTGTACAACTCTTTCCCTATTTTGGTTGTATTTCCTCCTAGTTTCAATCCATTTCTTTCCCATAAAATTGTTGTGTGCTCAAAGTGATGATTCCATCCCAAATGAATTTCAAAGATCACTGGTTTTCAATGTCTACCAGGCTGACATCTAGCAGAATTGCCAAGAATGTTACCCAAAATTTCCCATTACATATGAATTTTGGCTACAAGTGGAGAAAAATGTGGCTCCCATGAGGGTAGAGCCCAGCTTGTATGTTTCTGTGTTCTTCCTGGTCTTAATCTTTCCCTCTGCATTTTTTGTCCCTATGGTTTATCCTTGTTCAAGAAAAGAGACCTAAATGTGATAAACCCTATGGAAATTTGATATAAACCCTAGTTATTCCAAGGGCCATTCTATTTCCTCATTACCTTTTCCAAGTAACTTAAGTTTTTTTTAATTCATGTGCACATTAACATTTCTATGTTTATCTCTAAGTCGCGCAAGGGAATATTCTATTTTACTTCATGAATTTGATTTTTCCTTAGTCGTGTGATCTCAAAGGAGAATGGACTATCCTCTTAGGCCATCAAGACTAGCGTTGATTGTTGGATCATGTTCAAATATTATGGCCTGCATTTAGTTTCTCAATGAAACCCAAAGTTAAGAGATGGTTCAGAGATATCACGAATCAGTGTAATTTATAACTCTACAAATGTAACCTGAGTTCAAGTCAGGGTGGGTTGAAATCCTTTTAGTCACAAACTCTCATAAGATAACCATGGTTAGACAAAAGGTATGGAGACTGTGATACTTCTCAGTCACCAAGTTTCCAGATCTACCCGGGTTAAAGTTCAAATTAAGGTAAAGTTTGCATAGATATGCTTGGGGCCGTTGGATCATGTTTAGATCTTGTGTTGGTTGGTTAGTTTCATAAAGAAACAAAATATTCTTCCAAGGATATGATATTAAATTCCAACTGTCGATCTTAATCTAATCTTGCAGTCTACACTGGGTCACTAAGTAAAAGTGTGTTAGACCAAAGTGTTTCAAGATTTTCCGCCATCTGTTGATTACACTGAGATCCTGTAGTAGTCACTAAGTCTCCAAAGAAAGTCAAAATTTCAAAAAAGTGAATGTGATTGCATGCGACTCATCGATGGAAAGGATGATCTTGTGGTGGTTGGTGAGTCCCATAAAGGGACCATGGTTAAGTAGAATGATGAGAGATTACGAGACTACTCAGTCGCTAAGTCTCTGAATGAACCCATGGTTAAGAAGGGAAAAGTGAAGTAAAGCTCAGAGTTAGCTATGACCTATTCAGTGTCGTTGATTAGATTTTAATCTCATGGTGGTCACTTAGTCTTGAAAATAAATAGAATATTATCCTATGGATGTGAGTTTAAACATGGATCACCCAATATTAATCCTATTTTTTCGTAGTCACACAATCTTTTTGTAAAGTCAGAGTTAGTGGAATGGTTCAGAAACTCAGTGACACAAAGAATTTCTGCACCCAGGGTTAAAGATGAGTCAAGACTAAGTTTAGGTTAAAATTAGAAAGTAAGGTAATCTCTGATCAAGTTCAATTAAATCCAATGGTTGGATTAAAGGCTTAAAGGAAAGATGAGCACGATCTATCACATAAGCCATTAAGTAGTGGTGACACATGTTCATAGTGGAGTCAGGGCTGGTCAGTCAGAGGAAAGTAAAGATCAAGCTAGTCATTTTTGATCATGTGGTTGGATTAAAGGCTTAAAGGAAAGATGATGATCTATCAATTAAGGCATTAAGCTATGGTAACATGTGGTAGATGACATCATGGGTCTCAAGTTGGGAAGTAAGATAAAGGCAGAGCTAGAGATGAAGATCGACGACTATGTTTTAAATGAGAGATCAAGTATTTTCTCATCCATCAATACAAGTACCCGCACCACCTGTGACCATTGCATATTTAAATATTCAAATATTCAAAAGATCTGATCTTAAAGTTCATGGTGGTGGCATGCTTTTTCAAGATGCAGACAGAGGGATGGATCGAGTCAACTTCTTCAGATCACATTTATGGTGATGGGAAATATATTCAAGATTGTATCTGATCAACTTAGATATTTCTATGAAGCATTGATGAGTAGAATTGACATTTTTAGGGTTCTAAATTGTAAACCCTAATTTCTAGGAATTGGATTGACTCCTGAGATTGCATGCTAGAGGAGCATGTAAATAAGTAGTTTTGAGAGATTTTAGAGCTCAGATTTTTCTAGCTGGTGTAAGATTTTCTGTGGCATCTTCTCTGCCCTTAGGTTTTCACCTTGTTGCAATCTTTCATTGAATTCTAGATTTTGTACGAGTTTTCTGTGGCATTTTCTCTACCCTCAAGATTTTTCTTGTTTGTACTTCTCTTACTAGATGTAATACAGTGCTTTTATTAGATAAATCTCAGAGTTCCTGAGCCTTCCTTTCTTTAAGCATCTTTGTGTACTATTGTGTCTAATTTGATTTAGGTAATCCTATGGATTTTTTTCATCCCTGGTTACTTTGTCTCATTCCTATGCCTATTTGCTGGAGTGGATGTATGCTTGAAGGTCATAGTCTATTTCTACTCCCTTGGGAAAATTATTACTTGTGAAATTTGTTCTTTCCTTCAATAACCTCTTTCCATTTCAGACCTCTCTGTGAAATACTTATGCAAGCCTATTCAGAAAGATTATGTTTTATTAGATTTGAGACCTTCATGCTAGTTTACTCACTGTGTTATGTTTCATGTTACCTTCGGTGTATCACCTAGTAGGATAATTTTCTTTCAGTCATTTCCTTTCAAGCATTCCTTCTATCCATTTCACCTCTGGTGGTACCCTAAATTTTGACAATTTAGAAGTCCCAATCCATTATCAAGAAGAAAGTTTCTTCGTACTAAAAATACCAAAGGAAGGAAGCTTTAAGACACAAATAAATGGAACTAACTGATCGAAGCCTTCAGAAAATGCTGGAATTTGGACCTGCTACCAAGATGATGCCAACAGAGGCTGAAGATGGTAAAATTTTAAAAATATAAAAACAACCCAGTTTGGGAAATCCAATTTTCTATCTCTAGCAGAAATATTATCTTTTCACAAGGTGTTTTGGATTTTCTACCAAAGCCAAATCTGAAAGTTAGGTAGTTATTTTTTAGTTAGTTTATTTTTTTTTCAAAATAATTTGTAATAAGGGTTGTGTCTTTTCACCCTAAAGATATGTGAAAGCCACTCAAACACATATATATATATACATAATGTAAAATTTAAAGAGACAAGACAATACAATATAATACAATTTCACATATTTGGATAGTTTTGGACCAACAACTGTAACGTGGACCTAGATGTACTACTTTTTCAAAATCAATAAAGATAAGTGCTTTTTCTTCATATGTGCAATTATTTCATTATGATTTTACTATTAGTCCCTTGGATAAACCAATATAACTTCAAAGTGATAGTTTGATGTGCATGCTTCCTAATTTGGTTCATAGTTTATATTATCAATTGGTTTTCTTATTTTGCATGGTTAAATTATGTTGATTGAGGCCTTAGTCAATTGGTCTGTCATCTGAGAAGTCTTACCCTTTTGAAATATCTCTGAATTTGTTTTATGTTGCATATACATTTCATAAAACCTTTGAAGTGATAATTTTTCTTGTAAAATTGTCTCTGAGGTTGAACATAAGATTGGAATGATTTTAACTCTAACACCCGTGATAGAATAAGTCACTGGTCTAATCATTATCTGGATTATAGTTATTTAGTTCATTGTTTATAGTTTTGTGATATCTTATCTATCTATTCATTTTAAATTAAATACACATTTACTAAACATTCTTTCAATTAATTAAAGTATTTTAGTTTACAGTTCATGATATATTGCTTTTAGTTAGGTTTCCTTCAAGTGCCTTGCCATACTTAACAGAGAAGGTTGAAGTGTTTCTTATCTGCTATAAAAATCCTTGTAATTTGAAGGATAAGTCAAGGTATGGGCCTACCAGCCTTGGTTTTGCAGAGCTAGAATTGCAGAAGTTCCAACCTTACCTTGGTTGTGACTTGTTAGTTGGCCAAATCACTTGGGTTTCCTAGCATTGGACTGGCAAGTCCATTGGAAATCCAATCTTTTGATTTGAGCACCAACAGATTTTTGACTCTACTGGGGAATATTATCATTAAGGACAATTTTTTTAGAGTTTTTGGTAATAGAGATTAGGCTCTACTGGGAGAAAAGAATCCAGAAGATAGTAAGTATTTTCCTTTTGATAAGAAGGTGGCGACTCTATTGAACAAAGAATTTCAGTCAGTGACTCTACTAAGGGAGAAGACTCAGAAGGAGATGGTGGATTGTTTTTTCAAATGTATCCATCATTTCAATGAAATCCTTTTATTCCAAATGGTATTAGTCCATTGGATATTAGAAGATTTCAATGTATCCCAAATAAGTTAGCCCCTAAAATTTCACAACTTCTACCAAAGTTCCATGGAGAATGGGATGAATCGATACTACAACACTTGGATGCATTTTATACATTCATAGAAGATTATGAAGTTTCTACAGAGGATCAGGTGATGAGGCTATTTTTTAGGATGTTAAAAGATAATTCCAGATAAGTATATGAATCACTACCCACACAATGTATCTCATAATGGAGACAGTTTGAGAAATGGTTTCTTTATATGTTTCATGATGCCAGTGGTGAAGAAGAAAACATATGCTATGAACGATATGAAGACCAAAGTTGCAGCATGGAAGAAGATCCAAATTATATTGTGGAAGAAGAATTGTACATGTCCCTTTTTGATACATTCTTTAATATGGAAAGATGTGAACGAGAATCTGCAATACATTTGTTCATGAGAATGATAAGGATTTATAGGAAAATACCTTCAGATATTAGGCCTTTTGGAAGGGAATTAATGGATAAATTTCATGAGTTAGGAATATATGATGATTCTCAACTTATAATTTTTCTTGAGAAGTATGTGAGGAATTGAGAAAAGAAAAGAATAATGACATAGAGGAAGAAAATTCAAATCAGGTTGAAGAAGAATATGTACATGGTAATATATGTATGGAGACAGGTATCAATGGCCATGTGGTGAGGAAGAAAATTTCCTCAGTACAAAGAAAATTTTAGATTTGTTGGATGTTGAATATCATAAGTATGCTCAAAAGAATGGTTTAAATTTTTCCTATAATCATCAGGCTGGGCATGATCAGGTTATATTTGATACAATAAAATATTGAAAGAGTGAAACATTTGATGAAGGAAATATGTTTATGAATAGTTTTGAAAAATATGAAGAATTTTTTGGATATGGACCATGTGTTAATCCATTTTGTGAAATACATGAAATCTCTCCAGAGTATGAAGGTGAATTGGATATAATATATGAGCATGCAAAATTTTTAACAGAGATAATTCATGAAAGAATTTTTCTTGAAATATATGGTGATAATTTTTTGATTGAGCCTGATTTGGATACTATTCTAGAGGATATAAAAAATCTACAAGGAATTGATTATAAGAATGATTCAGCCATTTTTTTGCAAAATCAGAAAAATATGTTGCAAAATGAAGGGAAAAAATAGATTTATGGCATCCAAATTCTTGGTCAATATGATGAAGTCTGTAGTCTTTTTCAGTCTCTATATTATACAAAAGGTGGTTTTGATTATTCCTCAGAGGCATTAAGGAATGATAAAATCTCAGATGAGCAGAGGATATACTGGACTAATACTTGTAGAATTGGTAATCTTTAAATCAGACATGAAGGAAGTTACAATAGTTTATTCCTAGTTTGAATGATACATGCAGGATTTGACCATGAAGGATGTTATGAACATGTTAATCAAAATAGTAATCTGACCAATAATGATACATTTAGAATGATCTTGTTGCTAAAGGATCGTAATCAAATCTTTGATAGAGGAAAGAAACAATGTTCATTTTTTTTGGGGCCTGGGGCCACCCGACTTCACTTTACATAAGATTAAGTGTGGATACTTGGTATGCTTCTCTAGAGATAGCTAGAATCTTGCTATGCTCACAAGGAGCATATGTTCCTAGAAAGAGCCACTGGTGGTACCCTAAATTTTGAGAATTTAGAATTCCCAATCCATTATCAAGAAGCAAGTTTCTTCATACTAAAAATATCAAAGGAAGGAAGCTTTAAGACAAAAATAAATTGAACTAACTGATCGAAACCTTTAGAAAATGTTGGAATTTTGACCTACTACAAAGATGATGCCGATAGAGGCTGAAAATGGTTGAATTTTAAAAATATAAAAAAAGACCTAGTTCGGGAAATAAAATTTCCTATCTCCATCAAAAATATTAGCTTTTCACAAGATGTTTTGGATTTTATACCAAAGCCAAATCTGAAAGTTAGGTAGTTATTTTTTAGTTAGTTTATTGTTTTTTCAAAATAATTTGTAATAAGGGTTGTGTCTTTTCACCCTAAAGAGATGTGAAAGCCACTCAAACACATATATATACATAATGTAAAATTTAAAGAGACAAGACAATACAATATAATACAATTTCACATATTTGGATAGTTTTGGACCATCAACTACAACATGGACCTGGATGTACTATTTTTTCAAAATCAATAAAGATAAGTGTTTTTTCTTCATATGTGCAATTATTTCATTGTCATTTTACAATTATTCCCTCGAATAAACCAATAGAAATTCTTTAGAGTGATAGTTTGATGTGCATGCTTCTTGATTTGGTTCATAGTTTATATTATCAATTGGTTTTCTCATTTTGCATGGTTAAATTATGTTGATTGAGGCCTCAGTCAATTAGTCTGTCATCTGAGAAGTCTTACCCTTTTGAAATATCTTTGAATTTGTTTTAGGTTGCATGTACATTTCATAACACCTTTGAAGTGATAAGTTTTCTTGTAAATTTGTCTCTGAGGTTGAACAAAGATTGGAATGATTTTGACTCTATTACCTATGATAGAATAAGGCACTGGTCTAGTCATTATTTGGATTATAGGTATTCAGTTCATTGTTTATAGTTTTGTGATATCTTATCTATCTGTTCATTTTAAATTACATACACATTTACTAAACATTCTTTCAATTAATTAAAGTATTTTAGTTTATAGTTTATGATATATTGCTTTCAGTTAGATTTCTTTCAAGTGCATTGCCATACTTGAGAGAGAAGGTTGAATTGTTTCTTATTTTCTATAAAAATCCTTGTAACTTGAAGGATAAGTCAAGGTATAGGCCTACCAACCTTGGTTTTGCAGAGCCATAATTGAAAAAGTTCCAACCTTGCCTTGGTTGTGACTTATTAGTTGGCTAAATCACTTGGGTTTCCTAGCATTGGATTTACAAGTCTATAGGAAATCCAATCTATTGATTTGAGCACCAACACCCTCCAAGTTTACTTTCATGTCAAGAGAGAAGATTAGGTGACTATCCAAGAGGAACCGGCCTAGAACCTGGAGGCTTCACTTCAGTTAGCAAAGGTCCCACAACCTATAAGTGATTCCTATGTTGTACTAGTTTATCAAGACTAAGAGAGCTTGAAAATGGTCCAAAATGTAGTGCTTAACAGGAACCTTTAGAGGTTGGGGATATTACTCTTTTTGAGAATTGGAAGATTAAAGGTAATATGAATAAATGAAATGATTTTTTAAGGAATGAAGCGAGATGGGATTACCCTCCCCATGGTTGGATGAAGGTTAATTTTGATGGGGCATCAAAAGGGAATCTGGGGGTGGCTAGATGTGGTGTTGTTATTAGAGATGAGAATGGTCTTTTTAAAGGGGTGAGAGTTATACCTATAGGTATACAATCCAATCAAGTTGTAGAGGCTAATGCTACTTTCCAAGGCTTAGTTCTAGCTAAGGAGGAGTGCAAGAAACTATTTCTTGAAGGTGATTCTTTGAACATTATAAGATGTATAAACAATGATTTTGTCCCTTCATGGACCATACATAATGTTATCCATAAGGATAAAAACCTAATCAACTCTTTTGAGGAATACATCATCACGCATAACTATAGAGAGACTAATTTTGTTGTTGACTAGGCCGCCAACGTGGCTTGTAAGGTGGATTTGATGACAAAATGGGATGACGTTGATGATTTTGTTTTTGAGGTACAATCATTAATTGACAATGATCATTTATGAAGTAGGCAGAAGGATTTTTAATTTTATTTTTAATGAAGAGTTTTGAATGCAAGGTGATGTTTAATTATTCCTTTTTCTATGTGAAGGAATATGATGTGACTAGGCTCTTTATTTGACATAGTTTTTGGGTATTGTTTGAGAAGTGTCATTTAGAATGATGAACATTACTCAGAGACATTATGAAGGATAACCATAGTGGTGAAATGGGTGGCAGCAAGAAAAGGTTTGAACCTGTGAATTACAAGGAGTGGAAACAGAGTAAGGAGGTATCAGGGATTCTAAATAAAGGAGGTATGACGAGTTTCATGGAGAGGTTGCATGGTAGAAACCCTATTGTGTCTATGGATTTCTTCAAAACCTGGAAGAATGACAAGGTTTTAGTGGGAAACCAATATATGGAGGTCACTTAGGAGACTTTTGCTGAAGCTATAGGTATGAGTATGGAGGGGTTGAAATTCTACAGACATAGGAGTATCTCTGATAAGGCTCTTGAGAGGTTCCTTGATATGGAGAAGGAAAGAAAAAGACTGGTGAAGGTGGACAATTCCTACCACAACCCCAAGCGTATCTCTTAGTCTTGGAGGTTTGTCTTATATGTTGTTATTAACTATATTATGCTTGATGGTAGATTTACCAGAGATTATGGTCACCATTTTATGCTGCTAAATCATTTTAGACATGATGTGAAAGTTAGTTTCCCTTAATATTTGTTGAGTTCTCTGGAATACACTATCAAAATCTTTCAAAAGGACCCTCAAGGGGATCATGCCTCACACCAGGGTTTAATGCTTTTGGTGTTTGATCTTCTAAGAATGAAAAAGGTGGAAACCCCCTTCCTTAAGGGGAAAGCTAGGGATGAAGAAGAGATTGAAGGAAATGAGGATGATGATCTGTATGAAGAAGAAACTAAAGATGAAGAGGAGGAGCCTTTTGAGGTTAAAAAGAAAAAAAAAAACTAAATTCAAGGGGTCCTCTAAGAAAAAGTAGGGTAAGACTGCTATGGAAGATTATTCTATTGATAAGGATACTGAAGAGGATGAATGTGAGGAAGAAGGGGAGAATGATGGAGGAAAGAGGAAAATAGGGGACCTTAATGGAAGTAGGAAAAAGACTAAAAGTATTAAAAGCCCTTGTAAAAAGAACATTGTCATTTCTTTTGACGATGATGAGGACTTTAAGTAGAAGAAGAGTAATAAGGAAAAGATTGGTGAGGATATTGGGGATGAAGGGAACTTGGATGGTGACTTAGGAAATTTGGGTAAGGAACAGAATTATCTATAGAGAGAGGAGGAAAACATGCAATAATTTAAGAATATCTCGGAAGAAATGGTGGGGAGAATTGATAAATATGTTCATGGAACCAAGGTGATTATAGACAAGGAGAATGAAAAAGAGAAAAGTGGGGTTAGTGCTATGATGAAAGATAAAAACTACCTTGTGGATTTTACCTATACACTGGAGAAGCTGATGAATGATATCGGCATGGTTAAATAAAAAATGCGCATGATGGTGTGTGATATCAACCTCCTTAAGAAGATAAGCATTGGAGAAAAATTGGTTGTTGTGTGCCTTGAGGAAATGAGGGATGATGTAGGAAAAGAGGATGCTCATGTTGCCATGGTTGATAAGGTTTGTAATCTGGAAAAAATCCTGAAAGAGAAAGAGGCCAAGGTTACTGAAGGGGACTTTGAGGGTAGGCTTGAAACTATGCAAAATAGAGTGGAAAAATTAGAGAATACTATGAGGAAAATCAGGGAGCAGATCCTTTTCAGCCTCAAATCCTATACTGAACATGTAAAGATCTCGGTCTCGGGTGAGTACCAGGAAGAATGAGACCAAAGAAGAAAATGAGCTGGAAGAGCTCAATAATACTGCTAATCAGATGTAGATAATGGTGGTCTAGGATGAGGACCTTATGAAATGTATTTAGCTGTCTCTTTCTGCTGTCATATATTTTTATTGTGTTGTATTGTTTCATTTCTTTTGGTGTAACCTTTTGTATATCGATAGTTGCTGTGTGTTTTTTCATGCTTTTATTCTTGGGTGATGTGGCATAGACTTTGTTGTTCTTTTAATGGTTTATCTTTGAGCTCTTTGTAAAAGGTTTTGGGTCCTTTCAAAACCTTATTTTACTTATTTAAAATGAGCATACATAAAAATGGGTGACAAAAATAAGTATAAATTTTCACCTTAGCTAGGTGCTTACAATTTATGATGTTGCAACTTGAACATCAAATAGGTCAAGAATATTTGAATAGTGATGCAATACCATTGATTCAAGGGCTGGGGAGGGTGGTTCAAAATGATGAACACAATGTTGATTTTTTGTGTGGCATATCTCCTATTGTCAATGATAACATTTATGTTTATGAAAAGTTGTGTTAGAGATCCTAACCACTCTCCTCCTAATAATCATGTTGAAATTTTTATTCCTACACCTACTTCATCACCTAATGTGCCTACCCATACTCCACCTATCATGGCTACATATTGTATGCCTACTCTTTCATGATTCATGGTTCCCAAGCTTTCCAAAGGCAAGGGTTAGTAGCAAAGGTTTACAATGATAGAAATCAAGTGCACAAGAACTACTAAAATGAATAACTTGAAATGTAACCAATAAAATATAAAAGCATTGAAAGGAAAATAAATGAATGCAAACCCCAAAGTGCTTGAATCTTCTATTGTCTCTCTCTACTCCTTCTGAAATGCTATTTTTGATGCTCAGTATTGGTGTGGCAGCATCTATGACTTGAGAAGTGTCGAGAATTTGCTAGTTGAAATGGGTGTGTGATCACAAGATGGATTGAATGCTAGAACCAAACTAGCATAGTAATGGCACATGAGAGCTTGAAATCCTGGATCCTTCAAATGGTTATGAAGGATTTATTATATAGGAATTGGGGATGATATGAATGGATGAGATCAATCTTAGAGATAGGAGATGAACGGTTGAGATCAAAGGGAACTAGAGAAGCCATCAATAAACTCCACCTCTTCAATTGGTAAAGAGGAGACAGAGTTTGGTTGACTGAAGAGCTAATTGTGAGTTACCTTTTTGAACTGAAGAGGTGGGTGAAGTTACCCATGTGGATTGGAGAGCTGGGTGAAGTTACCCATGTGGACTGGAGAGATGGGTGGAGTAACCCATGTGATCTGATTGGAGTTATCTCTTTGAAGATAAATGAATATTTAATTCATTTATTTAATTAAAGATTTCAACATGTGAGATAATTGAATTCTTTTTGATTTAGAATTGCTTTATTGAATGAAATGAAATTAATCTAATTAGAAGAATTTAATTAGTAAGTTTAAATATTTGAATTTAAACTATAGGAAAATGAATTTAATTAATTAATTAATGGTAATTAATCAATTAAGGTTAATTAATTAAATAAAATTAATTATTTAATTAATTTCGGGAATTTGATTAGATGATTTAGGGAATGAATTTAGAGGAAAATAGATGATTAATTAATGATTAAAAAACCATTAATTAATAGATAAAAATTAGTATTTTTAATGTAAAGTCGCAAGCCTATCCATTTTCAGGTGTCTACATTTGCCCCTCTTTGATGCGATGTGACTTGTTGTAGTGTGTCAAAAAAATTTCAGATTTGATCCTGCCCCAGCTTGCCCCAGTGATAGCAAGTGGACTATATGCCCCCTCAATAAATTAAACATAGAAAATGCGTCAGATGAGCATTAATTTGTTGAAAATGTGAATCACTATGATGATGATGATGAATGCATTCCTATGTTAGTTATGATTTTATTGATGATGGATGCATTGATTATATGATCTACTATGCACATGTTTTGGATTTTTCTTATGCAATAAATGAATGCAATCTACCATGCACAAAATTTTTGAGTAATGCATGTGTTAGTTGGAAGGAAGTTAGTTTGGAATGTGATCTCTGGTATTGATTGATAGATATGGAATGATAGAAAGGAAATTTTGATTTTTTTTTATAGATATGAATTGATAGAATGGATGAGTGAGCCAACGCTGCCGCATTTCCAATTTTTGTCATCATTGTATATTTTTAATTTTTTGAAATTTCAAAGAGCGTCCAATGCATCTAGATCACATACCATATGGATACCGCCATGACCTCTTGATAAGAAGAAGGAGTAGAGAGATTGAATAGAAAGAGAACTTAGTGCACCCAAATATTGACCATCTGGGTTCAGCCTTGTTCCCTGTTTGAAAAGAAAGAGAGCCAAAAGCACCTAGATATTGACCATCTGGATACCTATTTTTCCTCTAAATAAACTAAAAAAGGAAACCAAGATAGAACTCCTATGCACCCAGAGTCCATCTGGATAACACCACAAGCTCTTGATTCTGTAAAGAAAAAGACCAAAGAAAACAAGATAGAACTCCTACACCCTTAGAGTCCATCTAGATAGCATCGTGAGCTCTTGATTGAAAAAAAGAAAAGACCGTAGAAACCAAGATATAACTCCAACACACTCAGAGTCCATCTGAATAGCACCCTGAGCCCTTGATTCTATAAACTAAACAAGAAAATAAAAGAGAAGGAATGTCCAATTATTTCACAGGGTTAAGCTCAAATCGTGGAACTACGTGGTTGCCAGATAAGTGACAATGCCTACCACATTTATCCTAAATCATCATGGCCCTGAAATCAAAGTGAACATTCAATAGATAGCAATCAAAGAAAATAAGTCATGATCTATCATAGCTACTCTCGTCACATGGTGGATCCTGGAGTAGCGTAAGAACATAACCGCAAAATATAGACTGGCATCTGACCGACTCACTGACCTAGTCAACATTTTTGGATGGTTCCTTGATGCAGTTGGATTCTCTTGATTGGCTTGACTCTTTGGATAGGCTTGATTGGCTTGATTTCTTGAGTGTGTCTGGTTTCAGTAATAGATTACTCATATAAGACTAACCTGTCTGGTTTGAGCGTATCCATCACTATGTAAGATGATTGATATGATTTGATTGATTGATTGTGATCATTTTGGTAGTTGATCCAACTATGTCAGATGGGCCCAATGCTGATTCACAAAGCTCATGATTGTGACAATTGATAGCTTGGCTTGGTCACCAGTTGCTTGTTGATAGATTTGATAGATTGATAAAGCTGTGTCATATGGGCCTAATGTTGATTTACAAAGCTCATGATTATGACATTGATTGACTAGGCGTGATTGCCCTTTTCTCTCTTGATAACTGAGTTGGCTTCATTGTTTGGGATTTTGCAATTTTTTGATTGTTTTTTATGGAGATTGATTTTCTCATAACTTTTTGATCTTTTTAGGATTTTGATGAGTTTTTTTATTTTTGGATTTTTTTAGGACATTTAGAATCATCCTGTAATCTGGTGGACCATTACTAACCATGGATAAGTGTTGGTTCTCACATGGGAATGTGCTTTTGTATATATCTTGGGTAGTCAGGCTGGCATTTGAAGCATGCTCAAGCTTTTTGATCTTGTAATTCATTGATGGTGAAGCTGAAATTGAACACTTGGTGCATGTTTTCCAGGTTTTCACCAATGTACCTAATCAATAGCACTTGTTTGCTAGGTTTTCATTGAGAGAGAGATTTTTTTTCTCTTTACTTTTTTTTATTTTGGATTTTTTTTGTTGTCACCAAGGCGCCTGATTGCTAGGTTTTCACCAAGGTTACTTTTTGTATTTTTTGATTTTTTTGGTATTTTCTGGATATGTAGATAGCTTCCTTAACCATAGAGACCTCAAGGGTAGAACCTCTTAAGGTGCATGTTGTTGATGTATCTAAGGATCTAATCTCCTTCTGGTGTTTCCAGTATGAATTCCCCACTCTGGGTAGAGCTAGCAATGACAAATGGTCCTAGCCAGTTAGGCTTGAACTTTCTGGCTTTGACTCGCTCTGCTTGGTTCTTTTGATTTTCCATGAGGAAAAGGTATCCTACCTCAAATTTTCATGGCTTCACCTTCTTATGATAGTTCCTTCTAAGGAGATTCTGATAGCCTTGTAAGTGGTTGAAGGCATGCTATCTTCTTTCATCTAGTAACTCTAGTTCACTGAGCCTTGCCACTTTGTAGTCTTCATCTGTAATCAAGTTCTTCAAAGATATCCTTAGGGATGGGATTTCCACTTTGAGGGGTAGTAACACCTCTAATCCATAGAATAGGGAGAAAGGAGTGGCTCCTATAGGTGTTCTCGGTGTTCTCATGCTAGTTCTGTATGCCCATAATGTGGGACTAAGCTATAAATGCTAGTCTCGCCTTGATTCATTCACTGTTTTCTTCAAGATTTTTAAAATTGTTTTTTTTGTAGCTTTGGCTTGGGAATTCCCTCGAGGATAATAAAAGGAAGAGAACCCTTGTTTGATATGGAACTATTCACATAGCTCTTCAACATCTTTGTTTTGGAAAGGTGTACCATGATCTATCAGGATGGTTTGAGGAATCCCATATCGATAGATAATGTGGTTAAGTATGAACATTGATATCTAATTTCTAGTTATGTAAGTGAGGGGAATTTCTTCCACCCACTTGGTGAAGTACTCTATTTTAGCTATGATGTATTTGTGTCCATTTACTGAAGAAGGTGTAATTTTTCCCACTAAGTCAAATCCCCACATAGAAAATGGCGATGGTGATGTGATATGATTTAGTTCTTGGGTTGGTGCATGGATGAGGTCTCCATGAATCTGACACTGTCTACACTTTTGTACATGTTTGTGTGTATCTGTCTCTATTGTGGGCCAATAGTATCCCATGAGGATGATTTTCTTAGCTAAGATGTTTCCACCTCTGTGGGTTCCACAAATTCCTTCATGTACCTCGTACAAATCTCTCAGGGATTCCGTGGAAGTGAGACATTATTGTAGCATTCCATCTAGACTTCATCTATATAAAGTAGTTGAGAGGATGGTATACCTAGAGGCTTGGCAGATGAGTGACTTTCTTTGGTTTCTAGACAAGTTGGGAGGCAAGACACTATTTTGGAGGTAGTTGTATACATCTTGGCACCATGGGTTTTTAGGACCAACAAGGACGCATGCTGATTTTGTGATGGATGCTTGATGTGATGGCACCAAGAGTTTCTCTACTAGAAACTGGAATCTTGTTTCGTTGCCTAGAATATCAATCAATGATGGTATGGTAGTCATCGCATCTTTAGTTTTTTTCTATGCTCCTGGGACTTTATTAAAGAAGATGTAATGGAACTTGGTGTGTAATGTTTCCATCTGTGCTCTGTATGGTATTAGCTTCTCATCTTTGGTCATATAATCATTGTTGACTTGACTAATGACCAACTGCAAATCTCCAAAGACTTTAAGGTTCTTAATTCTCCATTGAATTGCTATCTTTAAACCAATGACTAGTACTTCATATTCTTCTATGTTGTTTGTGCAGGGGAAGTTGAGACTAAAATATTTTGGAATTGTATCATTATCTGGAGTGATAAGTACTATTCCTACCTCTACACCATGGTTTGTGCATGATCCATCAAAATATAGTTGTCGTACCTTGATCACTGGTTGTAGTGTCATAATGGATTCATCAAGAAAATCGAAAATAATAGGCTGATGGTCCTGAATAGGTGCCTCTGCTAGTTGATCCATGATCACTTGCCCTTTGATGGCCTTTATGTCTATGTACTTAATGTAAAACTCACTTAAGATCATTACCCACTTTTCAAGTCATCTGGTGAGCGCTGCTTTGCTTAGGAGGTACTTTAAAGGATTGATATATGTGATCAACTTTGTTTGGTGACTCAACATATAATGTCACAACTTCTGGGAAGCAAAGACAACTGCAAGCCATGAATTTTCAATTAGAGTATAATTGAGCTTGTATCCTACCAATGTTCTTCTTAGATAGTAGATGAACCTTTCTTTACCTACATCATCATGTCGTGCCAAGAGTACACCTAATGTTGATTCCATTACTGAGATATATAGAAGCAATGGTCTACCTTGGACTGGTGGCACCAATATAGGAGACTTGAGGAGGTAGTCCTTGATGATTTGGAATGCTTGTTCGCATTTCTCTATCCATATGAATTTGATGTCTTTGTGTAGTAGATGTTGGAATGGGTGGCACTTGTCTACTAGCTGAGCTATGAAGTGCCTGATTGATTGGAGCCTTCCTTGTAACCCTCTTAGTTTCCTTAGGTTTGATGGTGGAGGCATGTCCAATATTGCTTTGAATTTCTCTGGGTCTACTTCAATGCCTCTATGTGACACTATGAACCCCAGTAGCTTTCCTGTTGTGACACTGAGTGTAGATTTCTTTGGATTTAAATGGACTTTATATTCCTACATTCTATTAAAGATTGGTCCTAATACTTGTAGATGATCATTGCGAAGAATTGACTTGGCTAGTATGTTGTCCGCATAGTCTTCCATTGTTTTGTGGATGACATCATGAAATATAGTTGTCATAGCCCTTTGATATGTCGCACCAGCATTTTTGAGACCAAACGACATGATGTTCCAACATTAAGTGCCCCAAGGACATGTGAAAGCTATTTTATGTTGGTCTTCTGGCATGATCCTAATCTGATGATACCCTGAAAAGCCATCCATGAGTGATAGAATTTGATGTCTAGCGGTTAGATCCACTATCATGTCTATGTTAGGTAAAGGAAAATCATCCTTGGGACAAGCTATGTTGAGATCTCAGAAGTCTATGCAAATCCATATCTAACCACTCTACTTTGCTACTGGTACCAAGTTAGATATCCAGTCTGCATATGGGATTGGTCTTATGAACTTGGCATCCAGGAGTTTTTTCAATTCTTCCTTGACTAGTAATGCAACATGGGGATGCATCTTCCTTAGCTTCTACTTGATAGGTTTGGCATTGGGTAGCAATGGGAGATGATGTTGCATGAGTTCTAGATCTAATCCTAGCATATCTGAGTAGGACCATGTGAAGTTGATCATCCTTTCCTTGAAGAAACTGATGAACTATTCTCTCTCCTCTGGGGTGAGTGATTTTGCCAAGTATATGTTCTTTGGGTTCTTATCATCTCCCAAATTGACTTCCTTTATTTATTCTACTAGTAATTTTGATTTCTCCTCTGTCAAGGGAAGGAGGTCAGTCTTTCCATCTTGTAGCACCTCAGTGAGTTTTTCTCGAGAAGATATGTCTTGTTTTAGCTTTTTATCATTTTTTTGTTCTTTTTTCTTTGTGGACTAGAAAGAGGAGTTGCCTCCCTGAAATATGCCACTCTGTCGAGGTCAATAGAGAATCTTCCTTGTGGTCTCTTGATGGCATGCCTTCCCTAAGTCCCATGAAATTAGCAATAGCCTCATCATTCTTGAAGACATCTAAATCAGGCGGTCCTTGTTGATCCCACTCTATTAGCTCTAGGTGTACAAGACAAATACTTTCATGGTTGTTTGACTCTAGTTGATTGAAAGGGACCACATATATGGTTCCTACAAAACTAGACTGTGATGTGGACACACTACCTGAGGAATGATAAATGACATGCTTATCTATGCAGGGTTGTTTGACAATGGATAGTTGGTCAAATAAGTCTTCCAATTTTATAATAATGTCTGATCGAGGGGAATAATCTAGGATTGATGATTTAGAGTCATGAAGGGATCTCCACTCATACTTGTGGGATTCAGTCTTGATAGAATGCTCATCATATGTCTCACTTCCTTCATTATCATCAATTTCTATGTGGAGGTCTATTTGGGTTTGCGTGGTTTGGTCTTTGGCGGGCAACAACTGTGCTAGTATGTTTCTTATCAAGACATGTTTTGTCTTGTGCCCCTGGTGCATTTCTACTATTTTTTCCTGATCAACTTGGATATCTTGGATTATAGGACCTACTCTTTATTTCCCATAGCCTAACCCTCTCTTCTTTCTCTGGGTTGGTGGGAGAGACAATTCCATTATGCCTTGTTGTCTTGCCCCCAAGCTGGTTGTACCATCATACCCAAGTCTTTGTAACATTGTATAACCTTTAGCATAGTTCTATAGGGGTAGGGTTTGTCAGATTGTCTCTTGTGGGTCTTGGTATAACCATGTACTGATATCTTGTTCAAATAGATTTTCTTTTGCTATGTCTCCCCATCTGACAAAGGTTGTGGGCAGACATCTGAATAGAATAGGCTACAGAGTTTCTATTATAATAACAGGTTGTGACATGCCATAAGTTCTCAGGCTCTGAGGCATGTGCATGACAATGAAAGCCTCTTCATATATGTACTCACCACAACCCTTGTCGATAATGGATATCTTGCCTGCTTTCAATGTGACATCCTTAGGATTTGAATCTGAAGAGGAGGGGATACTTGCATCTTGGTTTAAAGGTACTTGGTTGTCTGTGTTGATTTGGACCATGTTACAGTATTGGAAAGGTTGGGGATCTCCCTCTATGATTATTTCTTCTCCCTGGTGTGGGAACTTGATGCATTGATGGTATGTCAAGGGTACAGCTTGCATTTCATGTATCCATGGTCTCCCTAGTAACATGTTCTATCCCAACTCAAGATCTAGGATCTGGAAGGGGGTGTTCTTGACTACTGGACCAATACAGATAGGTAGAATGATAATACCTTTAGAGGACCTTTCCTCTTCATCATAAGCTTTGATATTTATCCTCCTCATGACATCAATGCTTGATTTTGAATAGCATAGATTCTTGATTAACTTTAGAGTACAGATACTTAACCCAGCTCCACCATCAACAAGGACCCTACGGATAGCGCTTTTGTGGACCTAGACCAGTAAGTGCAAAGGATCATTATGTAGGGGTTTATGCGGTGGCACATCATGGTCTATGAATGTGGCATGTTTGTTAGCAGCTATATGGTTAACCAAAATTTGGAAGCTCTTGGGTGTTATGTCCATTGGGATAGCTACATTCTGAAGGGCTTTCTCAAGTGCCAGTTTATGCTATGGAGATATGCACAATAGGTCAAACATGGAGATATGGGCCAGTGTGCACTTTAGTTGATCCACTATGCTTGGCTGTGGATCTGAGGTTGCATTAGGATTGGAAGATGTAGTAGATGAGGAGGGTACTCCTTATAAGACAACTCTGGTACAATGCATGGTTACAACACAATTTTTACCTTGGTCTTTGATAGTGATTGTAGCCACGTGGCTATCTGAAGGATTGAGGCAATTAATAATGTTATCACTATTGGCATATGTATAGCCGACCTGTTTGGATGATCCACTGGACCTGGAGGATTTTCCCTTATTGTGATCATGAAATGTATCATTGAAGATAGTGTGATCAGTTGTTCCTTTGGCTTGGGTATTTGTTACATCAATGACCCCTGTGTCAATCAGGTCTTGGATAGCGTGTTTCAATTGATAATAGTTAGATGTTTTATGTCTTTTCACCTGATGAAACTTGTAGAAGTCTTTGTCATTATACCACCTTGGTTTGTTGTCATCTTGTTCAAATTCCCTAATTTTTAGGTGAGTGATGTATGAGTTAATTTTGGCCTTCTAAATCAACCACACACTTCAACATAGTCCTTCTTCACCAGGTACAGCCAAGATTGAATATGAGTTATTCATCCTGCCTGTCTGCATGATTCGACCTGTTGCCTTCTATCTAGATGGAGTTTTTAAATTTGCTCTCAGGATGAGGGCCTCACAACTATGGACCATCTAAGAATGAAGGATTTAATCATGATAACAATGCAATGCAAAGATTATGCTATGAATTGAAATATGCAAGATAATCTAAGTATGAT
>MU224737.1:7361950-7402615 GCA_018584345.1 Thuja plicata
ATGTGTCTCAGCTAAAGAGGGTGAATTTAATTTAATTAAAGTGCTAGGACTTTATTAATTAAATTAATTCGATCATAGGGTTTGTTTAGCCAAATAGATATTTAGGAATTAAATATGATGTATGATTAACACAGATTTAGGATTTTCTGCATTTGACACTCAGGTTGAGTAGAGTCAGTGAAAACCCAGAATTGCCTAGTACAATAGGACTTTGATGATTTAGAAGAATAACAAATGCAAAAAAATTGGTTAGGGTTGCAAGATGCCAATTTTGGGGTGTTACAAGTGATAATGTTGGATTGTATCAGCTTGCATAAAGCTAATTCTATCGGCTCTCCTAATGGTGTGAAATCTCATTGCTGGAATTGAAACCATGGTTTGCATTGAGTTTGTTGTTGACTATTTGACATAGTAACTGCTTGGATAGGGGGAGGTTGGTTTTGAGTGTATGCTTGATGAGTGGGCCCTGTGGGTTGTTGGTTGGCCATAGGTGTACCTTGCAGTGACACCTTGGGTTATGTGTAGTTGACTATCTTCACATTAATGACACCATCATTGGTGACATTCTTATTTTTGTTCCATCACATAGATTTGTCCATTGAATTTTTGTTTGTGTTGGATATGCAAGGATTCCTTGTTTGACTAAGTTCCACTCACAATGAATTCCTCATTCGATGAGTTGTGTGAAGTTCAGAGCTAACTATAATTTTGTTGTTAATGACATGTCTGGAATCAGATTGTCAACAAACATGACTATTAGGTCTTATTCGGGCACATCATATGTTATGTGGTTTTCTATATTCCTCCATCTCTATAGGAACTTCACAAAAGAATCTCCATCCTTCTATTTGATATCACAAAGGTCCTTGATGTTGAGCTTGAGCTCAATGTTATGATGGAAGTGATCTATGAACTTTTCAGCCAGTTCACCCCAAGAATGAATGCCATGAGGTAAATGTGAGAAACACTCCATCTCTGGTCCAGCTAATCTTTGTGGAAACAGTCACATTAAATATGTTTCATCATGGGAGACTTTGACACAACTAGAAAAAAACTCTTGGATATGTTCAATAGGGTTGGTATTGCCCCTATATTTATCAAATTTTGGTACTGAGAAGTGATTTGGGAATGGAGACATGTGGAGATAATGATCAAAGGGGTATGGGTATAAATCCTCTGTTGTGTAGGATTTAGTTTACCCCTAATTTTGCATATCCATCATTTGGGTTTGAAGGGCTTGCATTTATTGCATTAACATGTCTATTTGATATTAAGGTTGATGTGTGATGATGTTCCTCTATGCTATAGTGGGTATGAGGCTACACCTTTGTGTCCCTTGATTAGGAACATAGGATTTCACCTTGGGGACTTGATATTGATTTCCCACCAAGTGATTTTTAAATGAGGGCACATGAGTAGCCCATGGTGGGTTTTGATGTGTTTTCTATTGGGATTGGGAATGTTGTTGTGGTTGATATTATTAGGGTTGATATTGCTACTGTTGAGGTTGGGATTGAAGCTGGGGTTGTTGTTGTTGGGGTTGGAATTGAGGCAACTGAAGCTGGGGTTGTTGTTGATGGGGTTGGATTTGAGGAAACTAAAGTTGGGGTTGCTGTTACTAGGGTTGGATTTGAGGCAAATGAAGCTGGGGTTGTCGTTGCTAGGGTTGGATTTGAGGCAACTAAAGTTGGGGTTGCTATTGTGGGGGTTGGATTTGAGGCAACTGAAGTTGGGGTTGTTGTTGCGGAGGTTTGATTGATGTCAGAATGGGAAATGGTGTAGGATTGGGTGGGCATTGACTGTAAGTCATACCTACAGAGATGGATCCCTGTGGGCATGAGGTGTTGATCCCAAGACTAGTATAAATTGACTGTAGTAGTGGCATAGTTTCAAAAAATTTGGTGTTTGGTGGGATGGAAGGAATAGCATGAGAGCTTGATTTCCCTGGCCATGTGACCAAAGTTGGGAGCATACTAGTGACCATAGGTGCACTTAGTTGCGAGCCTATTATGCATTGAGTGGAAGATGTCCTGGCTTGGTTCGTGCCATTGGTTTGAGAAAGTATTGTCTGTGTCAATGTAGGTAATACCAATGGTGGGAAGATCTGAGAGACAACAAGTAGTATCTGAGGAGGCTAAGTAGTGTTTTGACCTACGAGAGGGTTTTCAGGCCATATGGTCGATACACTAAATTCAATGGGGAGTTTGACTCCCTTCTTTATCAGCATAGTTAAGAAGCATTCGAGATTCCTCTATACAAAAGTGTCAACCACTTTTGTGGAATAAGCATCTTGCTTTATATCATCTAGTTCCTCTTCTGTGGCATTTTGGAAAAGAGCTACCCCACAGGGTTGTTCAATGAACAAAGTAGAAATGGTGTTTATAAAAGGGTCATCTTCTCTCTATTTCCCAAGTGAGGAATCTATTGATATATGAGTCATCAAGTTGCATTCTAGCCTTTGACCTTATGTAAGGCCCTCCATGAGGTGTTTGAGACATAGTGTGGTCCAGATTTTATAACTAAAACAAGTGATATAAAGCAAACAAAGAATAATATCATTTCTAAAGAAGTCTGAGTTATGTTTTGGACAAGGGTAATTCTAAGGAAATATTTTGATATATCTTGATCTCAAAGTGGTGATGATGTAAAAAGATAAGATTTGTCAACTTTTTCCTTGGACAAAGTCACTTTGATAAAGATGATGATGTTTGATATGATGAGATCAAGGTATTTTGAGTCTCAGCTTTCGAACTAACAATGTTTTTGATAATAATCGTGCTTTTCAGAGAAGGGATGATCTTTAATGTTTAGAGATTCACACAATGTTCTTCACATTTTCTTGGGATAGACACTAGTTTTGGACACCAAATGAAGAGTTCTTTCAAGGTTTTTAGGTCAAAACATGAATAATCTATCTCTGGTCAATTGCAATACAACTCCATTGATTGCGGCAAAGTAAATGGTCGATTGCAGTAGTTTATCACTGATTCCGGTAACAAACAGGATGATTGCGACAATAAACAAGTTAACTATGGTAGACTTCTGTCAATTGTGGAAAAATGTGGGCAACTATGGTAAAAAAGAAATAGCCTCAAAAAGACTAGAGGATAAGTATCACTTTCTAAAAATTTTGATATTCTGGAACAATGCTTCTTATTTGCAAGATAGTTGATGTTGACAACCCTACAATTTAACATGTTTGACTTGTTTTGATAGTTGGATGTTTGTTTTGCATTTTTTAGAAACTGATCAAAGAACAAGCACAACAGACACTGTGTTTTGAAGATTGAAGACTGACAATGTGTATGTTCTACAACTTTTTCAAGTTGCAAGGTTATCACGAGGTCTCAACAATGAGCAGTCATATTATTCTAGGTCAACGGCTTTAGAATACAATGTTATAGGCCCAATGCTTGAATGTCTATTAGCTCACACAACAATTGTCACACTACTAGGACACGAAGGTCCATGACGTAGGTGCCTGTGTTTTTACCATTTCCAGGTATTATTGTTGTGGAGTGAACATCTCTTTCACCACACAAATATCGTGGGACACATATGTTGGGAATCTTGGGGGGAAATTCTGCAACCCCTTGCACTATAATAAGGTACCTTTTTGGAGGTAAATAGGGTTGGACTCTAATTAACAAGGTTGTAGTAAGGGTTCGTGGTGTCTATCCAATCGGTTTGTATGTGTGTGACTCACTTAAGAGCCTAGTTGACCATGCTGGCTCCTTAGGGATATTCACCCAATCCAGACTATCATCAACACACCTCTCCCAAGCTTGGCTAGATAAGATGAAACTTTGGTTCGCGCCTTGTTTATATACCGATCGAAAGGATTACCGGTTTAAGGTCATTCTTTGAGGAAGAAGCACATTCCCTGGACAGGATTTTCTAAAAATTATAAAGGTGTCTAATCTAACAGATTGTGCAAGTGCACCCAAAACTCAAGACACAAGGTAAATCGATTAAGCTCTAAAAGTTTGAAATGTGAACTGAGCTACACCACCATACAAGCACAAGTGTTCAATTTTAAGCCCTAAAGAGTAGGTGTTGATTGCTTGTTCAATTTTTAATGCACCAAATTGAGAGATTTTTTGCCTTGTTCAATTTTAGTCCCCATGTCAATTTTAAGCCCAATTTTGAAATGTGAGATGTGAGATGTGTGACAAACACTGTTCTTCTTAAACCCAAATTGACAAGTGAATGAATTTTATGTTGTATTGTTATCTTGCCTCCTCGATTCGAACTTGTCAAAAGAAAGTGTTTAGTATCTTAAAAAAATGAAAGCTTTTCAATTCAAGACAATAGAATATCTAGAAACTCTGGGATTATTGAGATTGCTGAAATTAATGGTGACTTTATACTTACCTATGAATCTCTTAATTGAATCAATGTACCTCATGTATGCTTCGCTTTGATCTTCAGCTATGATTGCAAGAATAGTCCTTTGTTATGATTGATAGTTGATGGTTCTCCTTCTGGAAGCTCTTAATGCTCTAGCACCTGGTATGCGTCTGATTATCCTCTTGGCCATTAGTCATTTACTCAAGCCTACCAAGAAATCAAGAAAGAACACACAAAAAAAAACTTTTTCAAAGATCTTTCTTTTTTTGAAATAATTTCTTAGAAAAAATAAAATAACAGAGAATAAAGTCCCTGTATAATTTCAAGACCTTCCCAAATATGTAACTTTCTTTATAAGAAATGTTGATTTGTGTCCAGAATTAAATTTTTATGAAATATCATAAATTTTTTTATAAAAAATCATAAAAAATTCAGAAAAATCTAAATTTTGGACTGTAGCTTTCTTATGTCAAATAATACTTGTTAAAACATTTTTAGATCATAATTCTTTAATTTGTGCCCTAGGGACCCATTTTATCATAAAAGACTAGTTTGAAAAGATCTATTATTTTTGTAAAATAATTTCACAGAAATTAAAATCATAGAGAATAAAACCCCTCTATAATTTCAATACCTTTCCAAAAATGTAACTTTTTTGATAAGAAATTCTGATTTGTGACCAAAATTAAATTTTTATGAAATATCATAAAAAAATTGTAAAAAATTCAAAAAAAACTGAATTTTAAATTGTAGCTTTCTCATGTCAAATAATACCTGCAAAATTTTTTTTAGATCATAATTCCTTAATTTGTGCCCTAGGGACCCTTTTTATCATAAAAGACCAGTTTGAAAAGATCTGTTATTTTTGCAAAATAATTTCACAAAAATTAAAATCACAGAGATTAAACCCCCTCTATAATTTCAATACCTTTCCAAAAATGTAACTTTCTTGAAAGCAAACTTTGATTTGTGCCCATAAATGATTTTTTATGAAATATCATAGAAAAATTATAAGAAAAAATAAAAAAACTCAAAAAAATCTAAATTTTTGTTTGGGACCTCCTTAGATAAGCGTCAACCTACAAAACAAATTTCATAAAATAATTCCATGTGGTTTGAAAGATATGACCAAATTTCACACGGGCTGTAAGTTCACATCGGGTTCACCAAAATGTACACCTCCTCTTTCATGATTCATGGTTCCCAAGATTTCCAAAGGCAAGGGTTAGTAGCAAAGGTTTACAATGATAGAAATCAAGTACACAAGAACTACTAAAATGAATAACTTGAAACGTAACCAATAAAATGTACAAGCAATGAAAGGAAAACAAATGAATGCAAACCCCAAAGTGCTTGAATCTTCTATTGTCTCTCTCTACTCCTTTAAAAATGCTATTTTTGATGCTTAGTATTGGTGTGGCAGCGTCTATGACTTGAGAAGTGATGAGAATTTGCTAATTGAAATGGGTGTGTGATCGCAAGATGTCTTGAATGCTAGAACAAAACTGACATAGTAATGGTGCACGAGAGCTTGAGATCCTGGATCCTTCAAATGGTTATGAAGGGTTTATTATATAGGAATTGGGGATGATATGAAAGGATTTGATCAATCCCAAAGATAGGGAGATGAACGGTTGAGATCAAAGGGAATTGGAGAAGCCATTAGTAGGAGACAAAGTTTGGTTGAGTGAAGAGCTAATTGTGAGTTACCCTTTTGAACTGAAGAGGTGGGTGAAGTTACCCATGTGGACTGGAGAGGTGGGTGAAGTTACCCATGTGGACTGGAGAGATGAGTGGAGTAACCCATGTGATCTAATTGGAGCTATCTCTTTGAAGATAAATGAATATTTAATTCATTTATTTAATTAAAGTTTTCAACATGTAAGATAATTGAATTCTTTTTTATTTAGAATTGCTTTATTGAATGAAATTAAATTACTTTAATTGAAATTAATTTAATTAGAAGAATTTAATTAGTAAGTTTAAATATTTGAATTTAAACTATAGGAAAATGAATTTAATTAATTAATTAATGGTAATTAATCAATTAAGGTTAATTAATTATTTAATTAATTTTGGGAATTTGATTAGATGATTTGAGGAATGAATTTAGAGGAAAATAGATGATTAATTAATGATTAAAAAACCATTAATTAATAGATGAAAAATAGTATTTTTAATATAAAGTCGCAGGCCTGTCCATTTTCGGGTGTTTACACATATTCAAAACATCAATCCCATAAATGTTAGTCTTGGAAGAATTCCTAATCCCATCAAACCTACTTCTATGAGTGTTCCATGTATTTCCCAACCATCTCCTGTACCTAATTATCACAATATCCCACTTTCATATTCTAATGCTCCATCCATTTCACTCAATGTTTCACATCCATCACAATCAATTATGTCCAATAACAACATATCGACCAAAACAACCATAAATAAACTTGCCTAAAGTGTTTCATTTCTACAACAACAATTATCTTTTATGACTCAAGCCAAATACAACATTCCCACTTGTAATATTGGTAGCCCACTTTCCCAAGATATCATTCATACCATTATCCCTCAATACATGGAAATTCCTCACTTGGAGACATACAATGAAATCAATGATTGCTTGACTCATTTAAAAACATTTCAAACCTTGTGCAGTGACTTCTCAAATGATCATAGACTTACAATTAAATTATTTTCTAGGACATTTAGAGATAAGGCCTTGCAATATTTTTTTTCTTTACCCTCTTATTTCATTAATTCTTTTTAAAAATTAGCTAATGCTTTCTTTCAATGCTTTCAAAACAAAATTGGTCCTCAAATTTCTTTAACTGATTTGATTCATTGTAAACAAGGTGTTAAAGAAAAAGAGACTAATTTCAATGGTAGATTTAAATATATTCACACTCAAATATCTTATCTTGTGCTTGATATGGATATTAAAATAATTTTCATATCTAATTTGCAAGACATTAGAGCTAAGTTATTATTTTCTAAGTTTATTTTTTTTACCCAACAGTGTGCAGTGCTTCATAATTATCAACTTTGAGTGAGATAGTTAAAGTTAGCCACTCAAATTCCTTTGGTTGATAAGAATTATTCCTCTCAACAATCATTCAAATTTTTTCAAAAACCCATTAAAGGATTCATCAAGATCATTAATTCATCAAACAATTTTGATACACAAGTGACATCTGCAACACCATGTGTGGCTCCTTTGTCATCCATTTTCAAACCATCTCTTAATTGTACACCTCTTTTTGAATATTTGCATATTGTTATGTTATTGTTAATTAAATATAATGCCTTTAAACTTCCTCTCATAAATCCAATTAACCCTTACAAAGCATTACCTTCTTCCTGTGATCCCAAAGACTTTTGCCAATATCACCATCAATTGGCCATGATATTTAAAAGTTTTATCAATGAAAACATCTTGTCCAATATTTTGTAGATTCAATACTATAACTTTTGAGGGTGTTAATGACAAAGGAAATAAATTAGTTGCACCCCTAACCGAAATTTTAAAATCTATACTAATTCTTTCCTTCTCATTCTACCAACACCATTGATCCAACCAATCTATCACCTTCCTCTTCCAATAATATTGTTGAATCTAGTAACCCTACAATTGTGAATATTCATGATACACGTGGTGCACTAAAAAATGTCGTCAAGCTTATTAACCAAAAAATATCTAAACTCAAACCTAAGCCTAAGGCTAAACCTTTCATTACCTTTGATCCCAAGGATACTTTTAAAGCACCTGATGGACCCCTATACATTACTATGAAGATTAATGGAAAATTGTCTTGTGGAATCCTTATTGATCCTATGTGTATGATGAATGTTATTATTTAAGAACATCTTTTCACAAGGTAGTTTCATCAAGTTACTTATGAAAAATCCAATGTGATGATTAAGGTGCATGATGCTTTCACTTTTCTAACCATAGGTTCTACTACCCTTCCCATTGAAGTTGGTGAAAGTTCTTGGATGTCACCTTTTCTATTATTCCTACCTCTAATCAATTATAAGTAAGACTAGGAAATCCTTGTCTTACTTTTATAAAGGCTATTCCTTCTACCATCCATAAGTGTTTCAAGTTCCCCATAATGGAGAAATTATAATAATCAATCATAGTCTCTATAATCCTCAAGCAAGCCATGAAAAATTTACCCTCAACTTCTTTGGGCCTCAAATACCTCAACCTTTACAACCTTAAAAAGACATTACATTCCTATCCTATAAAAAATTCAAAGCTGAAATGATTTCCAAGCTAAGAAAACCTAAGGATGTTCCACCTCCTCATCATGTACCTAGATTCCTTCCCACACCTTCCATTCCTCCTATTTAGGTTTTAGTTTCACCTCCTCTCTCACAAAAATATCCAACATCCTCTATCTCTCAACCTAGTAAGGTTCCTTCCATTCCTCTTATTATAAAGGAAAAAAATGAGCCCATGTTGATTGATCCCAAACCTTCCCAAATCAAAATCCAAACCAAAAGAAATCACAATGCTTGTGATCCCCACCGTAGACATTGTTCCAAGGCCCATGAGCTTTCTTCCTAAATAATTCCCTCCCCTAAGATACCTCATGATGTTGTGATCCGATTTGACCAATCTATGACCACTCTAATGGAGGTAGAAAATCTTAATAAAACAAAGTTTTATAAGCATGATAATTATTCTTTTTAATTAATTTATATGATGATACAGATGGTAATTTTGATTATGGTGACAATCTTGATGCTAATATTGATCCTAATGATTCTAATGATATGTATGAGGTTATTAAAATCAATCATGAGTTATCTTCAAGATTTTCCAAAGTATTATCCCTAGCTCCTTATGAAAAGAAAAGTGATTCATCACTAGAGCATGGTCCTTGTTTCAAAATCACATTAGTTAAATTTACCATGCTTTAGATTTCTTCTCTCACATGTTGTCAACCTTCCATAAGTAATGGTCACATAATACGGAGGTAGATGATACACTGGAACAAATCCTCTTACGCAGTTCATTCTCTTATGTGTTTTACTATTTGAAAAGTGCTTCCCTAATGATGTGATACTTGTTATTTCCTTTTTTATATATCTCTTTGTATGACCCTTATTTCTCTGCTAGCACAAGGTGATGAAGGGACTAAACCTATCATGAAATTCTTATATTTGTATCTCAATTCTTCTATATGTTGTATCTATGTTATGCTGTACATGTTCTACTGTCACAATGTGTCTTTATGTTTTCTACTTGAGTGATGAAGAGGATCCTGCAATACCAATAAATCAATTAGGATCATGTAGATCCATCCACATTTCATCATGAGAATAATTCATTAGAGACAAAACAACACTTCTAAGGCATGAAATCTATGAGCCAATAACATAAATGATAGGTTCCTCAATCCTATCAAAAGAGGATTCCACAATCGATCAATTAAATTATGTTTATCAATTTAGATAATCAATGCAGTAAGATTCCAAATCAACATCCTATCCAAAGCCATTCTTCAACAATTCCAATTCACTGCCTTCAATGAACAATTAGTTAGATGACATCATTATTTGTCTACCACAAACCTTGTGCTAACATACTAATAATGGTGAGTTTACCATCCTCTATCTTCAAGCCATATCAAATAAAAATTGAACTTTTTAGGCTCTTCTCCTTCAATTAAAGATCACTGCACACATCTTCAATAGATCATAAATAATGGCAACAATAAAGTTGTTGTCTGCAGCAAAATAGTCAACTTGCTATACAAAACCAAAATGCATTATATGCCTTCAAGCATGTTTAATGTTAGAATAACTGAGAAGCGGGGGGGGGGGGGGGGGGGGGTTGAATCAGTGTCCTAAAAAATATTCCAATAAATTAACCCAAAAACTTATTACCACAATTATAAGCCTCTAGTTATCTTCAGTCCTACAAGATGTATGCCTTTAGATAATCTTATCAAATAACTACTGCTCAGAGTTCTCTGTAAAACCTTATTCTTTATCTTTACCGATTAGCAGTCTTTCATTTACCAAAATATAGTAAATTACTTAGTGTATACTAATAAATCCTATTTTAGTAATGTGTAAAGAAAAAAATGAAAGCAATGACTCATAAACACATTTGACACATGGATTTTCAATGTGGAAACCCTGTTAAGGGAAAAAACACTTGGGACCAGTAACCCAAATTTTTCACTCTTCTAAAGTGAGCTCAGTGAAGAGCCAACCCTATTAAAGGTTACAAACACATTGCTAAGTGTCACCTTGTTAGAGGATTTAAATATAATAGTTTGTCACTTGATATATGACATCTCTATGCTATCTTTATGACCAAACCCTGTGTAGTTTGTCACATGATATCTGGAACCTCTATGCTATCTTTATGACCAAATATTTTGATACTCCTTAGGATGTATCTCAATATATAAAGGATTTTTTTAGATCCTTCTCAGTTAAGAGACTTCTCTGATTCAATGGTTAAACTAAAATAATATATAATCTGTTCATATAAACAACTATGCTTTGCAGATGTTCAGATCTATTGTAAGCTCATAATACCTTTATGATCAATGTCTCCTTTCAATACCTTTGCTCCACTTCTTTCTTCTTGGTGATGTTGTTCTTCTTTGTTGCTCGGTATCCGTAGAAATCCTTAGCTTTATTCTTTAGCTTGATTGATCAGGACTATTTGAAGTCATTCTTCACCAGTATCTCTCTTGCATCTTCTTGTCTATTCACCCATTATTCATAATGAATTAGCTTGTCTCTTTATAGACATGATTTCATTGTTTCTTAGTCATTGAATTTCTTGTTCTTGGTGTGACCTGTAATTCTAACCATTCTTTCTTTAAAACTATACTTCAATTTTATCCTATAGATTTCTCTTAGACAACTAGAATAAAACAACTTTAAAACTCTTGCTTAGCTCTGGCTTTTAACTTGTTGATGAAAAAAAATTAAAAAATAGTTAACTCCATATTTACCTCTTTCCAGCTAAGTCTTTTGTCATTTCTGAACTTCAGTTCTTTTCAGTGTTTAACTCTTTGTTAGCTTGGTCAACACTTCAGTTCTCCTCAGGAAACACTTTAGTTCTCCTCGGGTATCTCTGTCGGGGTTGTCTGTCCGTCGGGTAATACTATGAAGTTCTGATCAGGTATCACTATGGTTCTACTCATTGGTAATGTTTTCTTAGGTTTCTTGGTCAAGTATCACTATCTTTCCTCTCAGGTTTCCCTATCTGTCGGGGTGCATTGTCTGTTGGTGTTTGTTGTCACTTAGTGCACACTAAACTTTTATGCATTACTAATAGCATAACCTTTATCTTTATGGTGCTTTGAAGTCTTTGACACTTTGTATATAACCAATCAGATTATATCAAGTTGACATCAATGACAATACAATACATTAACTGATTTAATGTCTTGCATTAGCTTTCTGCATCTTGGTGATCATCAAATTAACATCTTCAAAGATTCAATCAGTTATAGTTCATTAATATCTCCCTTTGGCATTGATGGAAACACACTACATTATTACTAATTCAATATGAAATATATCAATTTTAGTTTATAAATCTACCAATTTTATTATTCTATAACCAATACAAATGTCTGGCTTTCGGTAAGCTCATATAGCTTAGATTTGTATCTTGCAAAGTTCTTTCTTCAATCATCAATCCCTTCACTAGATAGATGTAGCTACTTCTAATTTTTTATTTGATGTTGACTCTCCCTTTGACTATTCCTCTCCTTGATCATCTCTTTTTCCTTGTACAACAATAAAATCATCTCTCCCTTATAATACTTCTCTCCCTTTCAATAGTCATGATGGATATTTCATATGTAGTCTCCCCCTTTGGATATTCTCTCTCTTGCAAGTTACATCTCTCTTAAGTCATCTAAATTCATCTTTGGATACTCTCTCCCTTTGACAACAATGCCAAACAATCCTTTCATCCTTTTCAATATATTCCTTGAATTTCCTTATCCATCATAAATGCAATGAATCTAGTGTTCAGTGCAGATATATACCTTGCTGTGTACTAATGTATCTTTGCAGTCCATCTCTTTTCTTGCATCAACATGACTGATCTTCTAATTGTGTATAGGCTAATGTAGCCTCCTAGTCAGCTTACTAACCAATAGACAAGGGTCATACCCCTAGTCTCTTTCTCAGGTACTCAAATGTATCTTTAGGCAATGGATTTGTGAATATATCAGCTAATTGTTCCTTGGATTGAACATATTCCAGTATCACCTCTTTCTCTTACACTTGTTCTCTTAAGTAATGATACTTGATAGCAATATGCTTAGTCTTAGCATGCATGACTGGATTCTTAGAAATGTTTATTGCACTAGTATTATAACAATAGATAATCACTGGTTCAAGAATTTTCATATTCATACCTTCTAGTAACTATTTGATCCATGCAATATTAGAGAAATTTGCAGCAACAACTACATATTCTGCTTCTGTAGTAGATTGTGAGATGCATCCTTGTTTCTTTCTTATCCACGTGATAAGTCTATCACCCATGATGAATGATCCTCTAGTTGTGCTCTATTTGTCATCTAAGTTTCCATCCCAATCAACATCTGTATAGAATTGAAGCTCAAATTTGCCTTCTCTTTTATACCATAAGCCATAGTCCTCGGTGTTCTTTAGATATCCCATAATTCTCTTGACAATAGTCATGTGTGATTCTTTGGGATTAGCAGAGAATCTCGCAACTATTTTGACTACATGTGCTATATCTAGTCTAGTATGAACAACATACATTAGTTTTTCAATCATTGATCTATACAAAGTCTGATTTACCTCATTTAACTTATCTTCCTTTGTCAGTTTACATCCAGTTTCCATAGGTGTTCCTATTGGCTTAGAATCTTCCATCTTGAATATCTTCAACACTTCCTTGATGTATTTGGATTGTATGATATATATATATATTCCTGCATCCTATTGAAGAATCTGTAGACCAAGAAATAATTTGATCTCCCCAAACATTGACATCTCAAACTCTTAGCTCATTTCATTAGAAAAAGATTTTCATAACATATCATTACCCCCAAATATGATATCATCAACAAATATTTCAGCAATCAAAATTTTATTATCAACATCTTCTCTTAAATATAGATTTTTATTTTCACTTGTTCTTACAAATCCAATGCTAATGAGATAGGAGAGAAGTCTTTCATACCAGGCTCTAGGTGCTTGTTTTAATCCATACAAGGCTTTGTGTAGTATACAAACCATGTTTCTCTTGTTAGGTTCAACAAACTCTTCTAGTTGTTCAATTTATACCTCTTCTTCTAGTATTCCATTTAGGAATACAGATTTGACATCCATATGGTATACCTTGAATCCTTTGAATTCAACATAAGAAAGTAATATTCTTACTCCTTCTAGTCTAGCAATGGGTACAAAGTTTTCACCATATTCAATACCTTCTTCTTGTGCATACCCCTTGCATACTAGTCTTGCTTTGCTTCTTGTGAATTCTCCATTCTCATTCAACTTGTTTCCGAATATCCATTTGGTAAGAATGAAATTCTTGACACCTAGTCTAGGTACTAATGTCCATGTATTGTTCTTTTATATATTCTCTATTTCTTCATTCATATCACTAACCCATTCTTCATTTTCTAGTGTAGTATTAACAGATTTAGGCTCAAAATCATAAATTAAACATCTAGTGTTCAGTGACTTACTTCTTGTTTTCATTCCAGCCTTCTTGCCTCCTATGATCTAGTTCTATGGATGGTGTCTTCTGACATAGTTGAAAAGTATTGGTTCATCTCTTTGTTCATCATTCTCATCATCATCTTGAACTTCATTCTGATCTCCATCACTCAGAACACCATTTAGAGCATTTTCCTTATTTTCAATATTTGCAGCTTAATGCTTGGGTGCAATGTTCCATTGCTTGGGAGAGATACACTATTTCTCGGGAAGAGTTTAAGTTTCTTTAGTGTAAAAAAACCTATTGTAGTCTTCTAGTTCTTTTCTTCTTTCCTCATCTTTTTTTCTCTACATAATCATCTATTTTGATATTTGCACTTTCAATGATTTTGTTAGAGATCTTGTTAAGACATTTATAAGACTTTCTCTTGGTGGAATACCCTAGAAAGATACCTTCATCACTTTTGGAGTCAAGCTTTCCATTTCTATCATCTTTCAAAATATAACATTGACTACCAAAAATTTTGAAGTAACTTACATTGGGTGTGTATCCATACCATAGCTCATAAGGTGTCTTTATGGTGTCTTTCTTCAATTGAACTCTATTCAATGTGTAGACAACAGTACTGAAAAATTCCCTCCAGAATGTTTGAGTGATGCTTTTCTCTATCATCAGTGTTCTTGCACAATCAACAATGGATATGTTTCTTCTTTGAGAAATCTCATTTTACTGTGGTGTTCTTGGTACAGAAACCTATCTTTTAATTCCATGCTCATTGAAAAATTTAGTGAATTCATCATAAACAAATTCTCCTCCTCTATCTAATCTTAAGAATTTCAATTCCTTACCACTTTGTTTTTCTACCATATCTATATACCATTTAAACATCTTGAATGCTTCTAATTTTTCTTTTAAGAATGTAATTGTCATCATTCTAGAATAATCATCTACAAAGAGAATGAAATATCTATAACCATAGTAACTCTTTTTTCTGATGGGTCCACATAGATCAATATGGACTAATTCTAGAAAAGCATTAGATGTATGGGTTTTTCTCTTAAAACTAGACTTTTTCATTTTACCTTTTTGACAATTCTTACACATGATATGCTCAGGCTTTGACATGCTTAATAAGCCTCTTACTTTCCTTTTATTGCTTATCTTAATCATGTTGTCAAAATTCACATGACATAATATTTTATGCCACAACCACATGTCTTCATTTCTAGCCATTAAACAAGTGTTAATATCATCAAGATAGAATAGGTTACCTTCTGTCTGTTCACCAATTCTGATCAACCTTCCTAATTAATTAAAAAAATTTGCCTTTTTGTTCTCAAATGCTACTCCATGACCTATGTTATTTAGCTATGAAAAACTCAATAGATTATAATTAAGTCCTTTTTCCCAGTATGCATTTTCACATTTGATCAAGTTATTCAACATTATGGTTCCTATACCTTCAACTGGACAAGGTGTGTCATTACCCATTCTTACTGATCCACCATTATAATACTCAAAAGTTTCAAAATTTTGTTTATCACTGGTCATGTGGTGAGTGCAGCCACTATCTATAATCCAGACATCATTCTTACTAACCTTAGATATGAGTGCAGTCTCAACATACCTTTCTTCTTCGTCTGAATCATCATTCATGGATACAAATACCATCTCAATGTCTTCATCAAATTTTGTGTCAGTATCTCTAGTTCTGTTCTTAGCCAGGTAACAAGCTTTCTTCTCTATGTCCTTGTAGTCTCAGGTATCTCTTCTGTTAGATTGTCGGTTGCTTTGGTTAGCTCTGTTATCACTTCTATCAAACTTCTTCTCATATGATCTGTCATTACTTACATCATCTTTTCTTTTGTTAGGACATCTAGAAACAAAGTGTCCAATCTCTTTACAATCAAAAAATACAAGTGGTAATTTACCTTTGTATCTACCTTTGCCTCTCTGCAATCTTCTAGCCATTAGTGCTTCAATCTCATCAAGATCTTGGTCATCACTATCACTTTCACTATCATTTCTCATAGCGTGTTTATGACTTGAATTACTTATTTTCAAAGAAGATTTGAATGCAAACTCAAAAGATGGCAAGACACTATTATTAAACTTATTCATATCAAATGAAATCAGTCTACCAACCAAACTATCTAGAGTTACATTATTGTTTGCTACTTCTCTCATTTCTTGTATAGTAGATACTCTAATAGCATATATAGACAACAAGGTTCTTAGGATTTTACTTACAACTTTTTCTTCTTCAAGTACACCTCCAAATCCTCAGATAGCATTGACTACCTCTTTTATTCTGTAGCTATACTGAGTGATATTTTCTCCTTATTTCATTTTTAGGTAATCAAATTTACCTCTTAGGGTTTCTTCCTTAGCTCTTAGTACATTAGCATCTCCTTCATGTACTAGCTTCAATTTTTCCCACATTTGCTTTGTAGAGGTGCAGGTTTTGACATCTTCAAATTCAGCATTGGAGAGTGAGGAATCAAGTTCTATCATCATAGAGTTGTTCTCATGCTTTTCTCTTAATTTCTGAAGTGTGTGAGGTCCTGTAGGCAACACATATTTAGTATCCAAGTATTGAGTAACATCATTTCCAATACCTGATAGGTGGAGCCTTATTTTACTTTTCCATGATGCAAATTTCTCCTTGTTCAACTTAGGCACATCTCATTTTCTCATCTTGTGATCTTTATCTTAGGTCTTGAAACCTTCCTTCAAAGCACAAAATCTATGATACCAATTTTGAGAATATTTGAAAGGGGGGGGGGGGGGGGGTGAATTAGTGGCCTCAAAAATATTCCAATAAATTAACTCAAAAACTTATTATCATAATTACAAGCCTCTAGTTATCTTCAATCCTACAAGATGTATGCCTTTAGGTAATCTTATCAAATAACTACTGCTCGGAGTTCTCTATAAAACCTTATTCTTTATCTTTACTGATTATCATTCTTTCATTTACCAAAATACAGTAAATTAATTAGTGTACACCGATCAATCCTATTTTAGTAATGTGTAAAGAAAAACATGAAAGCAATGACTCATAAACACATTTGACACATGGATTTTTAATGTGGAAACTATGTTAATGGAAAAACCACTTGGGACTGGAAATCCAAAATTTTCACTCTTCTGAAGTGAGCTTGGTGAAGAGCCAACCCTATTAAAGGTTATAAACACACTGTTAAGTGTGACCTTGTTAGAGGATTTAAATAGAATAGTTTGTCACTTGATATATGGCATCTCTATGCTATGTTTATGACCAAACCCTATGTAGTTTGTCACTTGATATCTGGCATCTCTATGCTATCTTTATGACCAAACCTTTTCATACTCCTTAGGATGTATCTCAATATATAAATGATTTTTTTAGATCCTGCTCAGTTAAGAGACTTCTCTGTATCAATGGTTAAAATGAAACAATATATGATCTGTTCATATAAACAAATATGCTTTGCAGATGTTCATATCTATTGTAAGATCATAATACCTTTCTAATCAATGTCTCCTTTCAATACCTTTTCTCCAATTCTTTCTTCTCAGTGATGTCGTGCTTCTCTATTTCTCGGTGTTAGCAAAAATCCTTAGCTCTGTTCTTTGGCTTGATTAATCAGGACTGTATGAAGTCGTTCTTCACTAGTATCTCTCCAAAAGCTTCTTCTCTATTCACCCCTTATTCATAATTAATTATCTTATCTCATAATAGACATGATTTCACCATTTCTCAATCATTGACTTTCTTTTTCTTGGCATGATCCACAATTCTAGCCAATCTTACTTTAAAACTATACTTCAGTTTTATCCCGTAGATTTCTCTTAGAAAACTGGAATAAAACAAATTTAAAACTCTTTCTTATCTTTGGATTTTAAATTTTCAATAAAAACAATATTAAAAACCATTTAAATCCATATTTATCTCTTTCCAGCTAATTCTTTTGTCATTTCTGAACTTCAATTCTTTTTGGTGTTTAACTCTTTGTTAGCCCGGTCAACACTTCAGTTCTCCTCGGGTATCTCCGTCGGGGTTGTCTATCCATTGGGGTTGTCTTTCCATTAGGTAATACTATGAAGTTATACTCAAGTATCACTATGGTTCTTCTCGTCGGTAATGCTTTATCGGGTTTCTTGCCTAGGTATCACTGTGACTCTCCTCTTGGGTTTCTCTGTCCATCGGGGTGCACTGTCTATCGGTGTTTGTTGTCACTTAGTGCATACTAAGATTTTATGCATTACTAATAGCATAACCTTTATCTTTCTAGTTCTTTGAATTCTTTGACACTTTGTATATAACCAATCAGATTATATCAAGTTGACATCAATGACAATACAAAACATTAACTGATTTAATGTCTTGCATTAACTTTTTGTAGCTTGGTGATCATCAACTTAACATCTTCAAACATTCAATCAGTTATAGTTCATCAGTGTAATAGAATCATATAAACATTTTAAGGTCCAAGAAGTTAATATAAACCATTCCACGTAACCTCCATTCACCACCATGGAACATGTGTATCCCAGATTAGAAAATAACAATAATTATCTATTCATTGTTACACAAACTTGGCACTGTCTCTATCCTATTCATGACTGCCATCAACCTATGCATCTTAACCAAATCATTATTGAAAATTTAATATTCTTATTATTCAATGTGTCAATATATAAGTATATGTTTGGTCAACCATTTAGCAGGTAAGGTAATCAACGGCTTATAATTTTGGTTGTTATTTCATTGACAATATTGAATTATCCACACAATCAAAGTTTGATTCTCAAAAAACCAGCCCTAAAAACATGTTCCACACACCCATTAATATTGTCTTAGGCATTTTAAAACACCTTTAATTGGTTTCAAACCCTTAAGTATCAATAATTTAATCAAACTGATCCATTTACTATTAGAAGAAGGTGAATTTCTTGCAAATGTTTGCTAGGGCATAAATTTGTTCCCAGATTACACAACCACTCACTTCCAAACTAATTGCATATTAAATTATATTGAATCTAATAACAAATATCAAATAATTATATTTTTCCATAAGTCAAAACAAGAGAAAATAGTAAACCCTTGTTGCTACCCTGTAAATGACGGTTTGCGACTCATTTTCAAAAAATATATTGGATCTCACTTGATCCTTCATGAAAAAACCTCTAACTGGACCCAAATAAAAATTCATTCACCCTATTACATCTTAAAATCATTAAATTTTTATTTTCAATCTATTTTTATATAGAAAAGTACTTAGGAACAACATAAAACATGATTGATCAAGGAGGCAGTTTAATAGTAACTTGAATTCAAATACAAAAATTCTCTTTAAATTAATATATGGATATATTAAATGATTTTTTCAAGGGGATAAATCTCCATTACTTACTTTCCATCCCCTTTAAATTCTTAAACAACTATTTTTGCATCCAAACACTTGACTATCCACCATTTCTATAGAACCATGGTGATAGTTAGAGGTGTGACTGTTCCAACTTGTCACCAACTTGCTCCAACTATTCACCACACTTCAATTCTAATTTAACATGAAATTTATAACATTTTTTATCCAAAAATATTCCTAACTACCTTTGGACTAATCAAACACCTATTTGGTAACTTTTGGTGCAACTTTGCAAAATTGTAGCAGGAATTTTAAACCCATATTGGAATCCTTTGAGTTTAACACCCCAAAATGGTTGGGAAAGATATATAAGAAATCTACTCTATCTCATTAATCAAATTTAAATCAATAAATAAACTACAATTTTGGATTTTAAGTCCTAAGGCAAGAGATCATACATCCAAGGCATTAAAGATAAGGATTAATTTGAAAATATAAGAATTTGTGGAGGCTCCTATGATCTTCCTATCCTAAAGTTAACATCACATCAACATGAACCCTCTACATGAGAATTTTGACATCAATAAGGTTTTTGAAGGTATATGTATTCCATTTTTCAAATCTAGCCTCTACTAAACGTCAACACACTTTCAATTCAAGTTTAATTTATTTACAATTTAAGGCTAATTCATAAATTAAGGTTTGACTTAGGAAAACCCCTTTCTACACAATATTTTCATTCCTTTCTATGTCTAGGTACAAGTGGCGGACATACAGAAATAGATACAGTTAGATAAGGAGGTGAACTATAGTCTTCAGTTTGTTGGATTGGAAACTATCAAGACTGGGCCAATTAAGGTGCCCTAATTCAAGGAGAAGGCCAAATTGGGAACCCCAGTTCCTCTACTTCATGTTGGAATAATGGAATGGTGTGTACTAAGAGGGGAGGGGTGAATAAGTACCCTTAAATTTTTTCATCAATTAACCTTTAGTACTCTGTTCTTGTATTACTAAACATAGATGTTATTCTATCTTATGCATGTAATATCAAACATAAATTTAATTGAAAGTAAAAATTGATAGAAACATTTATGAAATGTAATGACACATGACACAAGAATTGGTAACACAGAAAACCCCTGTTAGAAGGTAAAAACTGTGGTGGGGATGAAACCCACAAAACTTCACTATCTGCAGAATGGAAGGTGTCGATTAAGGCTACAAATTTGATCACTTCTAATGATCTTACCATGTTAGGAGTAACATTTTAGGCTAGTTAGGTCTACTTAGTTAAGAGATTTAGCAACACTATTAAGTGTGCACTCAGTTAAGATATTTACATAAGGATTGTTAAATCCACCTTCTTAAAGGATTTATTCTATTTGCTACACCTATTAGAGTGCAATAAAAAATACTTGTTGACCTGATTATATGCAAACTTGAATTTCTGAGTACAAATCCTTTAAGTTTACAATATGATGTATCACCTAATATGATTTATTAATACCTTTTTTTCTTCTTGGTAGCCTTGAATCTTGTTCTTCATAACTGATTTCATCTTTTGTTGTCCTTCTGCATAAAACTCTTTGTCCGATCCTTAGATGTGCTCTTCAACTACATTCATCACCACACACTTGTTCTGATTGATTACACATCTATTTATACAATTAATTTACCTAAATAGGTTTCACGCTTTACAATGATAACTCTATGATTAAAGGTTTACAACTTGACCTTGATCTCCTAGTTTGCATGTTTACAATCTGTTAGACTGATTAAAACAATTACATATGCTTTACTTTTTCCTCAAGAAATGGTTTTAAAGATAAGTATTAAAGCTATTTATAAAACTCAAGTGTTTTATCTAGCGTGTAACTCAAATCCACATTTCTTGGAATTAAATCTATCTCTTGATATATTGGTGCCCAAGTTTCTCTGTAGTATTTTCTCGGTGATGTCTCTGTAGACATTCTGCTTCTTAGTTTTCTCTGTAGACTGTCTGTCGGTTTACACTCTAAAGATGTCTTTCAGTGACCATGTTACCGATGGTTAAAAAACTATTTCCTTTGTATAATAATGACAAAATATGATCATCAATCTCCCCCTTTGACATTAGTATCAAAAACTGATATGTGCAAAACTAAAATATTTAGTATATACACCATGTGTTTTACATTGTCAATATGACTCCCCCTATGTGCATGCCTCGGTATAGTATATGTACATGTATATAAACTTTCCTTTATACATATATTTCCCCCTTTCACCTTATCACACCAAATCATTTCCCCTTTTATCATATCAATTCCCCTTTTTTTTATAATAATGACAAAGGCGTAATACTTACAATTTGTCAAAAATGTGGGAATGAGATTTTTGAATGTCCTCCATTTGCTTCTCCCATTGTTCTTTGAGGTTCTCAAGGGTCATGATTTACAAGGTGATTCTTGCATGCATATCATATATGCTTTCTGTTACAGACATTTTTGGGGTGGCAATCAATGTTCTTACCGAAGTCATATGTTGTTGCAGTAGTGTGAGATGTGGTAGTAGTAGGGCCTAGAGCTCGGTTACCTCATCTCTGAATTTTTATTCTGCCTCTTGAATCTCAAGTATCAACCTTTTTGTTTCCATGATCTTCTCATAATGCAAATTGAATTCATTGTCATTGGTTGTGAGACCTTGTGCACTAGCATTAATATCTGCATCTATCTTTGTAATCTTTTCAATACTCTCCTTAGTGAGTTTCTTTATGGTGCATAACTTTTGAACTAAGGTTATAACTTCTAAAATAATTGATTCCAATGTATTGACTAGTTTAGATTGCTTTACCTTGTTCTCTACCACTTCTTGGCTGATTTTCTCTATTAGCTTGTATTGGTACTTTTGTTCTGCATGTTCTTCTATTACCTTCTCTGCATCTACATTCTATGATGTGATGGAATCGATAAGAACTACCAATTGATCAAGAATAGGTGCATTTTGATCAATGTCGGTATTAGGTACAATTTGGAATAGTATTTATTTTTTAGTTTCTAGTACCTATGTGTCCTTATACTCCTTCTTGAGCTTATCTTGCATGGATTTCCTTTTACACAATTCACCATACTTTTTTAGTGACTCTGGATCCAATATCCTAGGATCACAATCTAGTATGTAAATGATTTCATCCAATGTAACTGGAGCTTTTCTCTTCTTCTTCCTTTTCTTTGCTATTGTGGTGGAGGCAGTTGTATCTAGTACCATAGAAATATCTTTTTCTTGGTCTAATGTATTTGGTGAAGGCTTTGGGGGTGTTGTGCGTTTTACCTGTTGCTCAGTATTTACCTATTGATTGGTAGTGGACACCTCCATATCAAACTTAGCTTTATCTGAAGCCTTTCCTTTAGTATCCTTTGGAGTGGCATCACCTTTTTCTTCATTTGCATCTTTCTACTCTCCATCTGTTACTTTCTGTTCATCATTAGTAATTTTCTTCTCATCTTCACCCTTATCCTTGGGTATGCTTTCATCATGGTCGGGTGACTTCTCCTTTTCTTCTTAGATGATATTGATGGCTTGTATCAATAATGACATTTGTCCTGGTATATTAACCTGTACAACATCCATTGGTGTGTCTCATTCCTTGATTTGTTTGGTGGCACCAGTGACATCTTCATCTGTCTTTACCTCATCGGTAAGATCACCAGTGATATCTATTATTGTCACATCTTGGATTGTGACATTTGTTGTGTCCTTTAATGACTGCAAAATCTGAGGTACATCATCCATGGCATTGATTTCCTATGTTGTCAATTCAACTAGATTGATGTCCTTGGTATCATTTATGAAGATGTGTTTCGGGCTTGGTGTGGCCTTTTTATCTTCATTGTGAGGGGTCTCGGTGAGTTCTAATACTTTCTCGGGGGTTTTATCCTCTTTAGGTAGATTAAGTATTTTTCTCCAAGATTCATCGCTTTCTTTGTCAAGCTCTATTAAGATTCTCTCTAGTACCTTGTAAGCTCTCATCTTAGCTGAAAATTTATTTGCATGCTTCTTCATCATTTCATCAATCTCTTCCATCTTGGACTCAGGTGACATAATTGTTACTAGGGATCTTTCCCTTATCTGTTTCTTTGTTTTGATTGCATATGTCCACCTTATTGAGAGTCTATCATTTATCTCTTGAGGCATCATCTTATCAAACTATACATGTATATATTTGAATACACACATTTTATTGATGATGGATTCTTCTATCTTATTTTGATCCTTGGGCTTCAGATTTAACCATTGTCTAATCTTAGGATTAGATATGCTACTTTGTGTAATGATTGATGCAACAATCTCATCAATTGTTGTAGGAAATTTTTTATCTTTAGGTTGTTCATCTTGTTCAGTGTCTTCCTTATCTTCCTTGCTTCAGATTAATCTCCTTCTCTTTGGTTCTGATGTTTTCCCAGTTTGAGGCTTTCTCATATAGGTTCTTACTGTTCCTTTCTTTACTGGTGATGATCTTGCATCTTTTGTTGTTTGATTCCTTGTTCTTGACGCAGCTGTTGTCCTTGGTTTCTTTGGGGGAGGTGCATCAGAATCTATTGACTCAGAGTCACTCACTTGTTCACCTTTATTGACGAGTGACTTTCCCTTGGTGTCATATTTTTGTTCTGTTTCTTCATCATCATCAACTGCCAACTTCTTTTGAAGTGTCTTAACCGTTTTGGTCTTCTTTCTGTCTATCTTTTTAACAACTAAGCATGTTTTGATTCTGGACTTAGCTTCTCCATAAGTTCCAAACCTTGGAAATGTTTTATCCAGTGGTTCATTTAATAATGCTTCAATATCATTTGTGGCTTGATCTATGTTTATCTCATAGTCAAGTGGTGCTAACCATGTTTTCCTTAGTATAACTGGTTTGATCAAAGTTGTATTAGTGTCCACCATGAAACAAATATCATATTTATATTGATCCACCAGTTGTTCTAGTATCCTCATCCTTTTCTACATTCTGTGCTTAAAATTAGTGAAGTATGCATCCATGACCGATGTAAAATTGTCCCCTAGTGACTTAATAAGCTCACTAATTTGAATTGTCACTGGTCGGGTAGTGTCCCAATTGACATTAACAACGCATGGGAAGAAGTTCTATAAATATAAAAATATACACATGAGAATTGATCTAAACTTACATGAATTAGTCCTTGCTGACCTAATTGTCCTCATGTTCTCCTCCAATTTCTTTAGTAGAAGCTCAGAAAGGTCCAGTTGTAATCCCTTCTTCACAATCTTATGGGCAATGTCAACTTCTTTGCATACTATGTTTTTTAACCTACTAGCTTGGAATACCTTGTATCCTAGTACACATTCACCAAAATTTAGTTCTAGATTGGTGATGGCATTTACCTTTAAACCTCTGCCATCCCATACTGCACCTGTCATCTTTTCTATGTCGGGGCGAGGAGGATGTTTGAGTGCTTTTGCCTTGTCGGTTACTAGATAAATGGTCACTACATGTATTACATCCTTAGTGATCTTTTATGGCTCATCCTGCCACATCTTTTGGTCATGCACCTAGCTAAGAACTATGTAGATCCACTCAGTCTTGAACTCCTTCAGGAATATTAGGGAATTTGTCAACCCTTTCACCTCAATGTATTTATGTTCATCCTTTATGCTTCCATTTATGCAAAGCTTTTTGTAAGCTTCCTCAACCTTGAGATCTCTGATCTTTGTAACCTTACAATGGATATAGGCTCAGACATCCTCGAATAGAAAAACCCTAGGTGGTATTCTTGAGAATGCTCCTGTGTCATCAGGTTGTGAAGTAACTTTGGGAAATTTGTTTTACTTAGGTTCTTCACATGTAGAGTTGTTGATCAGATTAACCTTTTTATCCTTGTCATTCTAGATCTTGGAAACTTGTGAAGTAGTTTCCATGTTTCTATGGAATAAGGGCTTTTCCCATAACTGATCTATTTTCTTGGTGAGTCTTAGAAACCCACTTGATTCTGTTGTAGCTACTGTAAATCTGTCGGAGTACCTGTGAATGTTCTTGTGAGTCACTCTGCAATCTAGTCACTATAGGTCACTCTACTTTTTGATCTTAATCACTTTGTGAAAGAATGAGCTTTACATCATCCTTTTATAGATGATGCCCTAAGTGGTGCAATAAATTCTTTACCTACTTCTCGGTGGTCAAAAATGGAGTTGCTCGGGGAAAATACTAACTTCATCCTCGGTGAGAATGAGACGTTCGGCATAAGTGACAACTTGGTTGCACTTTTCATATGTTCACCGACGGTGCTCGGTATGTGGTGAAGACTTCATTTTCTTTTACATGATTACCGATGATGCTAGGTTTGCATTAACAACTTAGCTTTTATATGTACATTGACGATTCTTGGTGTGTATGACCGACGAGATTGGTTTCACAAATTCATAACAAGTAATACCATAGTGCATCTTTATTCATGCTAGCTTGGCATATTATCAATGTATATTGGAACTGATATAAAATATAGCTTTGTATAGTGTATTTACATACTTACTTGTTCTGCTTAAGTGGGGGTGGCGATATCACTAGATCCATTAGATAAGGTGTCACCAATTGTATTTCTTGGTCCAGCATCATCAATGTTTGTAGCTTTCCTCCACATTTTGTTTCTCATCTTCCTGATTTCTTCAATGGTATTTCCATTGAAAAAGTGCTTGTCTTTGTCACTCGGTCGCTGTAGTCCTTGCTTAGATGACCAACCCTATGACAGTGTAAGCATGCCATTCCAGAGTTAGTCTAGCTTCTAGACTTTCTTGTCCATTTCTTCATGCAGTTTGAAACTATGTGTTGATATCTACCACATGTTATGAAATTTTCACATGTGTTGTAATAAAAAACATATGAGTTACCGAATCTTCTTGGTTGATAAGCATTTTCTTGTTCTTTTGGTTTCCATAGTTGCTTTTTCTTCTTCCTGTATTCAAGAGATGTGTGCCCATGCATTTTGCAAGTTGAACAATATTTTTCCATGTAGGATTCCAATTTTTGTTTCACCTTAGATCTACATTCATGTGCTTTTTATGCATGCTTGTTATAGTTATAACATTTACCTATGAATGTATATGTGGATTTAGGCATACCTTTAGCTTTGCTCCTACGAACATTTGATGTGTGGCCTGGTTTTCCATAATGATTACATGAATTCTTTCTTGGTCTTGGATTTGTGTACACATATTTTAGATGAGCTTGGTATGATGATTCTCCATGCTTGGTATACCCTAAACTAGTATTTTTGTTGATTCTTCTTTGTCCATCTAGAAAATCATGCATTATTTTTGTGCTTTCTTCATCTTTCTTGATCATATCATTATGTTATTGTTGAACCATTGCTTCATGCTTCAGTCTCTCATTTTGTTTTCTTAGCTCACCAATAGATTCTAATTTCCCATTGAGTTCTATGTGCACTTGATTTTCCTCATGAATCATAAGAACTATTTGATTAGTGATCTCATGATGATGTTCAGTAAGTCTTTGTATTTCTCTCTCTTGTAGCTTTTCAGTGATCTTCCTCCTGTCATAAATAGCTAGTGTTATTTCTTGTTCAGCTTGTCTAGCATTATTCATAACCTCAATCATCCTTACCATATGTGTCTCTTGACTGATGTGCAGCGATTTCACTTGTTCAGTCAGATATTGATTGATTTCATTCAGACTTGTGATACTTCCTTCAGATGTGTTTGATTTATTGCTAGATGTAGATCCTGATGACTAAAATGAATCAGGTATCTCTTCTTCATGATAGTCTATTTCATTGCAGAAAGATGCCATAACTTTTATTTCATCTAGTAGCTCTCTCATCTTGCTTCTTGCTTCTTTTTATTGCTCATAGTAGATCTGTATCTGCAACTTTTGATTCTCAATGTTCTTGTCTAGCTTATACCTTTCCATTGTATGATCTTTTCTCTTAAGTATTTAATCTTTACAAAATAAGAGATCTAGCTCTGTTACCAATTGTTGGAATAATGGAATGGTGTGTACCGAGAGGGGAGGGGTGAGTTAGTTCCCTTAAATTTTTTTTATCTATCAACCTTTAGTACTCTATTCTTGTATTACCAACCATAGATGTTATTCTATCTTATGCATGTAATATCAAACATAAACTTAATTGCAAGTAAACATTCATGAAATGTAATGAAACATGACACAAGAATTGGTAATGCAGAAAAACCTTGTTAGAAGGTAAAAAATGTGGTGGGAATGAAACCCACAAAGCTTCACTATCTGCAGAATGGAAGGTGCCAGTTAAGGCTACAAATTCGATCACTTCTGATGATCTTACCCTGTTAGGAGTAACATTTTAGACTGGTTAGGTCTACTAAGTTGAGACATTTAGAAACACTATTAAGTGTACACTTAGTTAAGAGATTTACATAAGGATTGTTAAATCCACCTTCTTAAAGGATTTCTCCTATTTTATACACCTTTTAGAATGTAGTCAAATATACTTGTTCAGCTGATTATATGCAATCTTGAATTAGCAAGTACAGATCCTTTAAGTTCACAATATGATGTCTCACCTAATGTGATTGATTAATACCTCTATTTTTCTTGGTAGCCTTGAGTCATGTTCTTCATAACTGATTTCATCTTTTTCTATCCTTCTGCATAAAACTCTTTGTTTGATCCTTATATGTGCTCTTTAGTTACAATCATCATCACACACTTTTCTGATTGATTACACATATTTATACAATTAATTGACCTAAATAGGTTAATGCTTTACTATGATAAATCTATGATCAAAGGTTTAGAACTTGACCTTGATCTCCTAGTTTGCATGTTTACAATCATTTAGAATGATTAAAACAATTACATATGCTTTACTTGTCCCTCAAGAAATGGTTTTAAAGACAAGTATTAAAGATATTTATAAAACTCAAGTGTTTTATCTGACGTGTAACTCAAATCCATATTTCTTGAAATTAAAACTGTCTCTCTGTAGACTGGTGGTTAGGTTTCTCTATAGTATTTCCTTGGTGATGTCTCTATAGACATTTTTCTTCTTGGTTTTCTTTGTAGACTGTCTGTCGATTTACACTATAAACCTGTCTTTCGATGATCATGTTACTGGCAGTTCAAAAACTGTTTCCTTTGTATACTAATGACAAAATATGATCATCACTTCAACCTAAAATTTAGACTCTAGGCCAGTTATAGCTTGTATTTATTGATCTTCTTTTGGAATCTGTCTGTCAGTTTGAAGTCTCCTTGTCCATGCAAAATTCTACCTTTTTCATTTTATTTGACCTTAGACCCTGTTGGAGCTCTATTTTTTTTGGCAAAATTTAGAGTCCTATATAGTGATAAAACTCAAAAAATGGCATCCTAAAATCCATGCCTAATAATTGATGACATGATGGAGTACATGAAATGGGAAATAAAAAATATGTTAATTTTTAATTAAAAGTTGAGGGATTGAGGAAGGAAGCTCTGTGATAGGAACAATCAAAATTATGAAAGCGAAGGTTTTAGAGATTCTAGAATTTTGACTTGCTGAAAAGATGATGTCAACAGAGAATGAAAATGATCAAAAATTGAAAATCTAAAATAGACCTAGTTTGGGAAATCAAATTTCCTTTCTCCAGTAAAAATCTTATGTTCATACAATCTATTTTGGATTTTCGGCTAAAGCCAAATCTGAAAGATAGAAAGTTATTAGTTTGTTTGTTGATTAGTTTTTTCAAAAGATTTTTTAAAATTTTAACATAGGGCGGTGTCTCTTCACCCTAAAGGGGTGTGAAAACCATTGATCCACATATATATATGTGGTGTAAAATGTAAACAAAAAAAGGAGAAGAAACACATTGTATAATAAAATTTGATCACAATTGCAACATGAACTTTAATGTACTATTTTTCAACATTAATAAAGAGATGAGTGCTTTTTCTTTCACTTATTGTAATAGTTTTTAATTCTTTTTAGTTAGTCTCTCAGATAAATCTATTTAGATAGATTGTTTCATTATGTTGAATTCTCATGTTATTTGTAAAGTGAAATATATATATAGTATAATCATCAGTTGAAAGGTGTGGTTGACAAACTTTCCTCTATTTTATTGGTCTCTCAAAGACAGAGTTAAATTCAGTAGAACTAACTCTATAATCTTGTTTCAATTATAATTCATGTAGAAGCCCTTGAAATGATGGTCTTGTTATATACAAGTTATTAAAACTGTCTCTAAGGTGTATGTAGGATTGATATAGAATTGAATTTATTGCCCAAGTAGGGCCAAGGCACTGATCTTATCAATAACTAGAATAAAGTCATTTAGTTCATTGTTCAAAGTTTGTGATATTTTATTCCTTTCATCTATTTCATTTTATATACCTTTTGTCAAACATTTACTATTAATCAAACCATTTTAGTTTTTGCAGCATTCAATATACAATTGATTGAGATACTTACAATTTGATTCCTCTCAAGTTTACTTGTCACCTTGAGAGAATCCATGAGTTTTATATTCAGTTATCTTCTATAGAAATCCTTTGAATCAATAGATTTTGTTAAGGTACAGGCCTACCAACCTTGGCTTTGTAGAGCCAAAATTGCAGAAGTTCAAACCTCCATTTGGTTGAACTTGTTAGTTGGAAAAAACTATTGGGTTTTCTAGCATTGGATTGGCAAGTCCATAGGAAATCCAAACCATCATTTTTGGGCACCAACAAATTGGCGACTCTACTGGGGAGTTGTCTATGAAAGAAAATCTTGAAGATTACCTAGAAGATTTGGTGGTATAATTAAGAATCTCCTAGAGATAAGAACTCATAAGACAGTAAGTTTTTTTCCTTCTGGCAAGAAGGTGATGACTCTATTTAACATAACATTATAGTCAATGACTCTACTGAGGGAGAAAACCTAGAAGGGGATAAGTAAAGTTTTCTTCTTTAAAGAGGTGACGACTCTATTAACAAGAACATAATTTATAAATAGAGAAGTTACTAAAAATTTAGATTTTCAGTATATACCAAAATACATATTCACATAAAGTATCAAATTTTGTGACCGAAGACCAAAATTTATTATTGAAGTTTATAGACCATTGAGTTTTGATATATCCGTGGTGGAAAGAAATATTTTCCTCTTAAACAAAAAAAATATGTCCCAAAATTTTGTGGAGATGGATCAGAATCACCAATGGAGCATTTGAAGGCATTTTGTAAATTTATTGAATATTTTCATATCTATGCAGAAGATGTGATTATTAAACTATTTGTAAGATCATTGACAGATCATGGAGGTTTGCTTTTTAGTATGACACCTGAACAAAGTATCTCATCATGGAGATAGTTTGAGCAATAGTTTCTTGATATGTTTCATGATACAAGTGAAGATGACATGCATTATGAATAGGATGAGATTCAAGATCACAATATGGAAGAGGACTCTTACATGTCTCCTTTGGATGTATTTTTTATTTTGGAGAGATTTGAGGGGGAGTCTACAACATATTTGTTCATAAGGATGGTAAGCATTTTAAAAGAGATTCCAGCTGACATGATGCCTTCAAGAGAGGAATTAGTAAGAAAGTTTTTGGAGTTAAGAATCTCACTATATGACCCTATTTTGAAGCCCCTTTTTCAGACATTAGAAAAGGATGATGAAGATAGAGAAGAAGAGGCTTATGATCAGATTGAACAAGGCCTTATGCTTGATAATTATCTCAGTGGGAAAGAAGATAGCATGGATTATGAGGAGGAAGAAAATTTGGATCAAGTTGAAGAGTAATTTGTAAATGATGAGATGTGTATGGAAACATGTATCAATTACCATGATGATGAGGAAGAAAAATTTCTCAGTACAAAAGAAATTTCATCTTTGTTAGACATGGAATATCAAAAACCTATTGAGAAGAGTGGTCAATATTTTTTCATCATGATAAGAAAGTTAATGGATCATTATATATTCAGGGAGTACTAGACAAAGGAGATTATAACTTCCAAAAATCAAATAGAGGAGATAAAATAAAACATCATACAACATATGAACAACAATAATTTTTAGAAAATAATGTCAATGAAGATATTAGTCATATTGATGAAACGTCCAATGATCCTGATGAAAAATCTCATGAAGATGTGCCTGAATTTTCTATGTTCCTGAATCCACAGTTTGAAGAGGAAGTAGAGGAAGATAAATCTATGTTCTCTATGTTCTAGAATCCATTATGTGAAGGATATTTTATATACAATAAAATCTATCAACATCATGATGAAGGCAGTAGGACTAATGATTATTTTGAAGTTGATAACACTCAAAATATACATTTAGAAGGTAAGATATCATTAAATTCATCCTATGAGCGGGATTTATATCAGACTTCTGAAGATGAGACTGTAATAACCAAGAATAATGATGAGAATATGTTGAATAAAAGTACTAAAAATTATCCAAGTATCCAACTTGATCACATTTTTGATATAAAAGAAGTAATAGTTCCTAAATATGAGTTACTTTCAAAACCTTTAAGTGAGGAGAAACAATATTTGGAGAATGGAAATGGGCCAGATTGTGTGCAAGGAAACATCCAAGAAGAAGAACTTAGTTTGTATGCCTATATGACTGATCATATGCACAGGAATCCTCCATCTAGCAATGAACACAGTGCACCTAATGATTTCTCAAAGAAAAAACATAAATCAAAAGATAAAGATTGCATTGATGAAGTGGAACCAATAAGTATTCTCTATAAGGATGTTATATCTAATAAAACAAGTAATTAGATGTTGGGGCTAAATAATTCTGAGATTTGTTTGTTTTCAAATACTATTGTTGATAAAGATAAGGAACAATATAATATCATATTCAGGAGATTCAAAGTGTTACATGAACATAATAAAAATTTTGATAGAGGGAAATATCAGTGTTCACTTTTTGGGGCCTGGGGCCACCCAATCTTCAATTTACATCAGGTAAAGAGTAGATACTTGGTCTACTTCTCCAGAGATAATTGACATCTCACTATGCTTAGAGGGAGCATATGTCCCCAGAAAGATCTTGTTGGAGCTCTAAATTTTTGAGTCCTATATAGTGATAAAACTCTAAAAATGGCATCCTAAAATCCATGCCCAATAATTGATGACATGATGGAGTACATGAAATGGGAATAAAAAAATATATTAATTTTTAATTAAAAGTTGAGGGATGGAGGAAGGAAGCTCTGTGATAGGAACAATGAAACTCTGTAAGCAAAGGTTTCAGAGATGCTGAAATTTTGACCTGCTAAAAAGATGATGTCGAAAGAGAATGAAAATGATAAAAAATTGAAAATCTAAAATAGACCCAATTCAGGAAATCAAATTTCCTATCTTGAGTAATCATCCTATGTTCATACAAATTGTTTTGGATTTTTGGCCAAAGCCAAATCAGAAAGATAGGTAGTTATTAGTTTGTTTGTTGATTAGTTTTTCAAAAGAAGTTTTTAAAGTTTAACATAGGGTGGTGTCTCTTCACCCTAAATGGGTGTGAAAACCATTGAACCACATATATATGTGGTGTAAATTGTAAACAAAAAAAGGAGAAGAAACACACCGTATAATAGAATTTGATCACAATTGCAACATCAACTTTAATATACTATTTTTTCAACATTAATAAAGAGATAAGTGCTTTTTCTTTCACTTATTGTAATAGTTTTTAATTCTTTTCAGTTAGTCTCTTAGATAAATCTATTTAGATATATTGCTTCACTATGTTGAATTCTCATGTTAATTGTAAAGTGAAATATATATACAGTTTGATCATCAGTTGAAACGTGTGGTTGACAAACTTTCCTCTATTCTATTAGTCTATCAAAGACAAAGTTAAATTTAGTACAACTAACTATATAATTTGGTTTCAATTAAAATTCATGTAGAAGCCCTTGAAATGATGGCCTTGTTATATACAAGTTATTAAAATTGTCTCTGAGGTGTACGTAGGATTGATATAGAATTGAATTTATTGCCCAAGTAGGAGCAAGGCACTGATCTTATCAATAATTGGAATATAGTCATTCAGTTCATTGTTCAAAGTTTGTGATATTTTATTCTTTTGATATATTTCATTTTATATACCTTTTGTACAACATTTACTATTAATCAAAGCATTTTAGTTTTTGCAGCATTCAATATGCAATTGATTTAGATAATTATAATTTGATTCCTCTCAAGTTTACTTGTCACCTTGAGAGAATCCACAAGTTTTATATTCAGTTATCTGCTATAAAAAGCCTTTGAATCAATAGATTTGGTTAAGGTATAGGCCTACCAACTTTGGCTTTGCAAAGATAGAATTACAGAAGTTCAAACCTCCATTTGGTTGTGTTAAGCACTATATTTTGCACCATATTCAAGTTCTCATAGTCTTGATAATCTAGTACAACATGGGAATCACTTTTAGGTTGTGGGACCTTTGCTAAGTAAAGTGAAGCCTCCGGGTTCTATGTCGGATCCTCTTGGATAATCACCTAATATGCTCTTAAACATGGAAAAGTAAACTTGGAGGGGAAAGGGATATAAGGAATGCTTGAAAGGGAAAAGACTGAAAGAAAATTATCCTACTAGGTGATAAACCGAAGGTAACATGAAACATAACACAGTGACCAAACTAGCATGAAAGTTATCAGATCTAATAGAACATAATATTTGTAAACATGCTTGCATAAGTGTTTCATAGAGAGGTCTAAAATGGAAAAAGGTTATTGAAGGTAAGAACAAATTTCTCAAGCAATAAATTTCCATAGGGGGTAGACACAGACTGTGACCTTCAAGCAGACATCCACTTCAGAAAATAGGTAGAGGAATGAGACAAAGTAACCAGGGATGAACAAAATCTATAGGATTACCTAAATCAAATCAGACATAATAGTACACAAAGATGCTAAAAGAAGGGAAGGCTCAGGAACTCTGAGTTTTCTCTAATAAAAGTATTGTATTACATTTAGTAAGATAAGTATAGACAAGGAAAATCTTGAGGGAAGAGAAAATGCCACAGAAATCTCATACTAAATCTGGAATTCAATGAAAGATTACAACAAGGTGAAAACCTGAGGGTAGAGAAAATGCCATAGATAATATTACACCAACTGGAAAACTTTGAGCTTTAAAAGCTCTCCAAATACTTATATACATGCTCCTCTAGCATGTAGGCTCAGGAGTTAATCCAATTCTTTTGAATTAGGGTTACAATAGATCTGCATAAATAATTCAGAACCCTAAGACTATCAATTATTCTCATTAATGAATTTAGGAAATATCTCAGATGATCATATATGTTTGAATATCTCCCACTTTGCCATAAATTTGAGTAGATAGATCACCTTGATCAATCCACCCAGTCTATAGGTTGAAAACGTCACCACTGCCATGAACTTTGAGATCAGATCTTTTGAATTTTAAATAGTTGAATATGCAACGGTCATAGGTGGCATGGGTACTTGTATCAATGACCAATAAAATACTTGATCTCTCATTTAAAACATAGCCATTGTTCTTCATCTCTAGCTCTACCTTTATGTTACTTTCAAACCCGAGACCCATTACGTCATCTGCCACATGTCACCATAGCTTAATGGCTTAACTGCTAGGTTTTGATCACTTTGTCTTTAAGCCTTTAAGCCAACCATTTGAACAAAAAGGAGTTGATCAATCTTTACTTTCCTTTGACTGACCAGCCCTAGCTCCACCGTGAGCACATGTCACCACCGCTTAGTGGCTTATGTGATAGATTGTGTGCATCTTGCCTTTAAGCCATAATGCTGATCGTTGGATTTAACTAAACTTGATCAGAGGTTACCTTACCGCGGATGGGTCCAAGCTCTAACAACCTTCCATGTGTCAATAAGGTGTAATGCCTTGATCATTAGATTTTGATCAACTTGGAATTAAGGCATTAAGTTGACCGTTGGATCAAACCAGAAATTCTTGTAGATTAATCAACCGAAGAACCTGCATAAAGGTGACCCCATCGTCCATGTGTCACCATGGCTTGATGGCTTAATCGATATATTTTGAGAATTTTGTGATCAATCCATTACACAAACTGTCCAATAAAAAAGGAGTTGCTCGGTCTTTACTATATTTTCTAACTTTATCCCTAACTCAGCCTTGACTCATTTTTAACCTTGGGTACAAAAATTCTTTGTGTCGCTGAACCTTTTGGTTAACTTTGAGTTTAATATGAGATTGCATGACTACCAAAAGATTAGATTAAGAGCAGGTGATCCACCTTTAATCTCACATCCATAGGATAATATTCCTTGTCCTTTCGAGACTAAGCAACCACCATGAGATTAAAATCTGATCAACGAAACTGAATAGGTCATAGCTAACTCTGAGCTTTTCTTCACTTATCTTTCCTGACCATGGGTTCACTTAGAGAGTTAGCGACTGGGAAGTCTCTCAATCTCTTATCATTTTTCTTAACCATGATTCCTTTACAAGACTCAGCAAACAGCACAAGATCATCCATTGTATGCATGGCTCACATGAAATTGTGTTTACTTTGTTGACCTTTTGAATTTCTTTGCAGACTTAGTGACTACCACAAGATCTTGAGATTGAACACCATCCATATGATCAAGATCTGAAATTTAGTTGACCTATGACCTGTGTTAAGTCTCACAAACAAGTAAGTATATTCCCTTTCCTTATGAGACTATGCAACTAAAGGCATATTTAACCTGACTTGGCTCAAACTCAGGTTACATCTGGAGATATGAATTTACTCTGAGTCACGATGTCTCTGAATACCTTCTTAACTCTGGGTTCCCTTGAGATACTAAATGTTTGTCACATGATCAAGATTTGATTGAATGAATAGCACCGAGTCTCAAAAACTTGAAAGGATATTTTGTTTCTTTGGGAGATAATGCACCTAAGACAAAATGCGAAGTCACTGAGCAATAAGAATATTCCACCATTTCTTATGCGACTAAGAGACAAAGGGAAAAATGGAAATGAACACATGACTTAAAAAGAACTTAAGTCACCATGAAAAGGTAATGAAAGAATAGAACAAGCCTTGGAATAACTAGGGTTTATATCAAATTTGCATAGGGTTTATCACATTTAGGCCTCTTTTCATGAACAAGGATAAACAAGAGGGATAGAAAAATGTAGAGGGAAAGATTAAGACCAGGCAAAACACATAATCTTACAAGCTAGGATTTACCCTCATGGGAGCCACATTTTTCTCCACTTGTAGCTAGATTCACATAAAATGGGAATTTTTGGGTAACATTCTTGGCGATTTCTACTGGATGTCAGTCTGCTAGATAGATTGAACCAGTGACCTTTTGATATTAATTGGGCATGGAGTCATTACTTTGAGTACACAAAACTTTTATGGGAAGGAAATAGATTAAAACCAGGAAGAGGGACAACACATGTTCACAACCACTTCAAGGAAAGTAGGAAACTAACCTAGAAAGAAAAAAAAAGGAGCTAATTACATAGCAAGGAAAACCTCAAAACATGGGTTGAGATGAAAACCATTGACTGATATTGGCAAGGCATCTCCTTCAAGAGTTGATAATTGAAATGAATTATGTTCCTTGCACTCTATGATTATAAATGGTCCACCCCAGAAGGAATCAAACTTTGAATGTCTGCCAGGCCTTGATTTGTATTCATCCCACTTGAGGACTATATCCTCAACTTTGAAGCTTCTAGCTCTGGCCCTCTTGTCAAAAATCCTTTTGACCTGCATCTAATGAAACTCCATGGTTTACATAGATTTATCTCTAATTTCTTCCAGCTCCATGAGTTGAGCATACCTTACCTACAAGGGATCTCCTTCTTCAAAGAGAATAAGCTAGGTGGTAAGGTCTAATGCTGGTAGCTTTGTTAAAATAGATAATTTAGCTTCCTTGCCATATACCAACATATAAGGAGAATTCCCAATGATTTTCTATGGGTTTATTCTATCTATCCACAAGGAAGACTTGAGCTTGGAGTGCCAATATCTTTGATTTTCTTTCAAATTTTTCTTGATAACCTAATCAAGTTCTTATTTGTAGACTCTTCTAGGCCATTACCCTGAGGTTAATAATTGCAACTAGTATTTAGATAAATACCATTCTTGACTACCCATTCAGTCACTTTTAGACCTGTGAATGCAAGTTCATTATCTGATATGATTGAATCTGGAGTGCCAAATCTATGAATGATGTCATCATAAAATCTCATAACAACACCCTCATTGGCCTCTTTTAGTGCAATAGCCTCTATCCATCTAGTGAAATAATTTGTTGCAGTTATTATCCATTTATGTCTTTTACTAGATGGAGGATTTATTAGGCCTATTAAATCAATGCCCCACTTCATGAAAGGTTTCTCTATTCTGATTGGTTGAAGGGACAAATCTGCAAGTTTTTCTTTTCCTGAAAAACATGGCACACTTCATGCATTTCCTCACATGGTCATGAATATCCTTAAAGATAGATGGCCAATAGTATCCAGCCCCCATGATCTTAAAGGAAGTGTTCTTAGGAGAAAAATAACCTCCAAAAGGTCCATCATGAAATTCCTTTAGGACATTTGCCATTTGATTTGAATCTATGCATCTTAAAAGGATAGTATTATGATCCTTCCTGAAGAGAATCTCATCTATCATCACGAAGGGGATAAACTGCAGTCTATAATGCCTTCTCTTGGGTAAATCTAAATCTTCAGGACATTTTCCTATCTTCAAAAAATGAACCATGTTAGGCAACCAACCTAATTCCTTGGCATGTTTGTTTATTGAATGTACAACTAAAGATGCATTCATTTTCTCTATATTCCTTGAATTCTCATCCTATATCAAATGCTCGCAAAGACCTCTTCCTCTGACTAGTTTGGTGACCAGGATATCAATGTCATATTCCATGACATTGGTGATCCAACTAGCCCTTTTCTCATTCAGGTCCTTGGAAAGAAGAAATTCCTTGACACTTGGGTGAGTGACCCTTAATTGTACCTTGCTGTGAGTTAGTATATATCTAAATTTTTTAAGTATTTTCACCATAGAAAGTACATTTTTCTCCACAAAATAATGTATTTTCTCATTCTTCTAAACCTTTGCTAAAGAAAGCAATAGGCTGCTCCAATCCTTTAGAGTTATCTTGAGTTAATATTGCAGATATGACATCAGGTCCTCCATAAGCATAAAGGATGAAATCATTAATAAAATCAAGGTTTAAAAAGGCAGGAGCCTCTATAAAATCTTCTTTGATGGTTTGGAAATTATCTTTCTCTTCTTTTCTCCAGCTAAAGACTAAATTCTTCTTTAACATAGTCATCAAAGGCTTTAGTAAATCTGCAATAATGGGAAAGAAACACCTGACAAAGTTAATCGTCCCTACGAGGGATTAAAGGCTTTTCTTGTGAGGTGGTAGGGGTAATTCGAGAATAGCTGCAATCCTCTTAGGGTCAACTATAATTCCTTGTTTGGACACAACATATCCCAATAGCTTTCCTTCATGGATTGCAAACACACATTTCTTGGGATTAAGAGAGAGCCCAAACTCTCTACACCTTTCAAATATTTTCCTCAGGTGTTTGATGTGGTCTATTGAATTCTTAGAATAAATAGTTATATCATCTAAATAGACCAGCACAAACTTGTACATGAGGCTCTTAAAGGCCACATCTATTGCCTTTTGAAAAGTAGCACCTGTATTAGAAAAACTAAAAGGCATTTTTTGATAATCCATGGTTCCCCATTTGGTTATAAATGCAGTCTTATATTGATCTTCTTCATGAACTAGGATCTAATTATATCCTGAATATCCATCCAATAGTGAGAAGCGTTCTGATCTAGAGACACATTGTAGAATCTGTTCCATGGATAACAATGGATGACAATCTTTGAGGGAGGCCCTATTTATATCTCTAAAATCAACACACAATATTAATTCCCCATTCTTCTTTCTGATAGGAACAAGGTTGGAAACCCAACTAGTATGCTTGATGGGGTAAATGATTCCACTTTCAATTAATTTGAGCACTTCTTTGTGAATAAGTGGCTCTAGATTAGGGTTGACAGGTCTTTGCTTCTGACTTACTAGCTTGGCATTTGGCTCTAATTCAATAGTGTGTTGAGAAAGTGTTGGGTTGAAACCTTTGAGGTCTTCATAATGCCAGGAAAATATATCACTAAATTCTTGAAATAGTTGGGCATAAGCTTGTTTCTCTGAATCAGTGTTAACTTTTCTGAACTTTAAGCTCTTACCTGGCTCCATCTCTAAATCAATGCAATGTTCTTGTTGAACTATCAGACCAACCTTACTCTTTTGGGCTTGGTCATCTCTATTGAAGACAGATTCTAGGGTGACAAGACCTTTAAGCATCTTATTTGATCTAAGTTGTACTACTTGGTCACCATATTGATGACATTAAGTTTTTCCATTAGTATACTTAAAGGGAAAAACATGATAAAGGTCATCGGTATAAGCATAACTGACAGACAACAAGCATACCCGACGAGATGATAATTTCTATCGTAAAAATGCTAAGTATATAATTTCCTGATGAACATTTATAAGAATCAAACTGACGACAAGCACTACTAACGATATGGTTTTGAGAACATCACCGATAGAGCAAAAAAGGTATACCCAATGAACAGTTCAATAAAGGGACACCGAAGGACTACAAAAATGATAGAACTGACAGAGAAACCCAACAATCAAAACTGACAGTCAATTACAAAATGTGCAAAATGTGGATCTGACTTTACACGTTAGATAAAATATTGTAATTCTATTTATAGAGTTTTATTTGTTTTAAATCTTTACTTGAGGGTCAAGCAAGCAAATTGTGAATGTTTTAAAGCATTCTAATGGATCTAAAACATATCTAACTAAATATCAATATCAAGTTGTAAACCTTGGATCTAGAGTTAATTTGAAAAGCATGAATCAAGAATAGAGCTAGAAACTAGTATAAATAGATGCTCAATCATTTGTAATATATGAGACTTTTAATCAGTTGATAAATGATAGTAGCCATGGACAGCATCTAAATAGCAGAAGAGAATTCATGCAAATTACAGAAATAGATCAAATCAGTTATCAAGAACACAGAAAGACTATCGAGGAGCATAGACAAGGTATCACTCAATCACTCAAGGTGATTACATTTACATTGTAATCTATACAGGATCTATTATCAGCAATTAGAGATTGCATTCACTATCAGATCAACATTTATATTGTAGTTGCATTCTAACAAGTGCATCACAACTAAAATCCTTTTGTAGAAGGTGGACTTAACAGTTCTTT
>MU224737.1:7402742-7429199 GCA_018584345.1 Thuja plicata
ACTTCCTAACAGGAGTTTTCTATGATATCATATCATGTGTTATGTGTTATTTGTTTTCATGAATGTTTCTTGAATGTTTACACATGTAAAGAACTTATATTATGATTTCACATACATATAGAAAGATTAATAGATAGATAGGAATATACAAATCTGATGACACAAAGGTTAATGGGCCAACCACATAAAAATTTTTAGAGGTACTGATTCACCCCTCCCCTCTCAGTACATCATTCAAATAATTCCAAAAATTGGTATCAGAGCTAAGTCTCTTTCTTGAAAAGCTTAAAGACTTAAGAGAAAAGATCAACACAATGGAAAAGTATAGACTCGAAAAGACTATTGAGAATGAGCAATTACAAATTCAGATTTACTATGAGTAGTATAAAGAGGCGAGAGTAAGCATGAAAAATTTGCTTGATGAAAGAAAGATCATGGCAACTAGGCTTAATGAAAAAGATTATCAAGAAGAGGAAATCCCAGATTACTTTAGCTATGCTGAATCATCAACAAGAAAAGCTTCAGACACATCAGTAGAAGAGATCACAAGTCTACAAGAAGCCAATCTACATCCGACAGAGAAAATCAAAATGTTGCAAATCGGTCAAGAAACTCAGATGGTAAAAATGATTGATGTCATGAATGATTCAAGAAAAGTTGAATCGGAGAGAACATTGGCTATTGATGATAGGAGGAAAATCATTGAGAAGCTACAAGAAAAATAATTAGAGATTCAAAGACTTACTGATCATCACCATGAGATTACCAACCAGATTATTCTTATGAGTCAAGAGGCAAACTGATTAAATACTAAACTCATTGAAAGAATATAGATCATCGGTGAGCTAAGGGAAGAGAATGAGAAACTAAAGCATGAAGTCAAAATTTAGAATCAACACAATGAATTGATCAAGAAAGCTGAAGATAGCAATAAAAGAATGGATGATTTCCTTGATGGTCAAAAAAGAGTCAACAAATACACAGGAATAGGGTACACTGATAATGGAGAATCATCTAATCAATCAGATCAAAGGAATGTTTATGCAACTCCAAGGACCAAGAAACTGTCATGCAATCACTGTGGAAAACCAGGCTACACCTCAAACATTTGTAGAAACAAAATGAAAGGTATTCCTCAATCACAATATACTTTCATTGGTAATTGTTATAAATGTCACAAGAAAGGACACAAGGCATATGAATGCAGATCCAAGGTGACAAATCCAAAGAAGGAAACCTACATGGACAAGTACTGTCCTACCTACAAAATGAATGGACATACATATCAAGAGTGCTGGAAAAAGAATAAAAAGGCTTGGACACCAAAATAACCTAATAATGGCTAAAAACCAACAAGATTAGGCAACTCATATGTTTGGGACTATAACACATGGGTAAATTGCACAACATGCGGAAGGTATGGTCATATATCTTCCAACTGTATGAGAAAATGGACTAGAAAACCAAGAGGATGGTTCAATCCAGGTATGGCATGTTTACATTGTCATAAGGTTGGACATGTGATAAAAGATTGCAAATATTGACTGATAGAAACAAGCACTTATCCCAATGGAAACACCATTGATGACATCAAGAAGATGAGAAACAAGATGTGGGTAAAAGCCACAAACACTGAAGGTGCTGGAAAAAGCAATGCAAATGATGATGCCCCATCCAATGGATCTAGTGGCATCACTATCTCCAACTAAATTTCACAAGTAAGTAAGGAACTATATTATGACAAGTTATATTATGCATCGATTCCATTTACATATTGATCATATAGACAAAATTAGCATTATTGAAGATGCACTATATTGTTACTTGTAATATTATTGAAAAACAACCATTAGTTAATGGGTATAAATTAGCATCAGTGAACACACACAAAAAAGTAAACACTACTTACCGAAATGTATCGGTCATTACACAAAATCCAAGTTGCTAAGTGTAAACCGACGGACATCGGTAATCCTTGAGCCGACAAAAGTTGTCGTCGCCATTTTACTGACAATCATCGGTGAAGTCACCAAAGCTGCTAGCAACCCTGACACTTTGCACCTACATTGAAGATGTTACTTATGCCTCAACCGATGAACTCAGTCTTTGTATATCGACAAGTTGTTGGGCATTAATAACAACTTAGGGCACAAAAGTTATAAAAGCGTGACAAAAGAACTCATTTCACACCCGCAATTTTTGAGAAACCAAGCAGAGATAAGCAGAGCGATTGGAGAGAAGATTGAAGTGTGACCTCAGCAAGATTCCAAATCAACTCAAAGGATTCATGAGCGATCAAAGAGATTCAGTAAGTACTTGCATTCACCGACCGCACTATTTAAATTATGGAAAGCCCTAAATTTCTAAAAATGATGGCATCTACTTCTAGAGTTGAAAAGTTGAAAGAGGATAAAAAGAAAATGATCAATCTTATTAGCAGAGGCACTTATGTTGAACCTAAATACAAGTTGTCCCCAGAAGTCACATCACAACCTGATGATTCTGGAGCATTCTCTAGAATCCCACCTAGGGTTTTGCTGGTAGAGAATGTAAGATCCTATATACATTGCAAGATCTTAGAATTAGGAGATCTAGACCTAGATAATGCCTACAGGGCACTTTGTGATGAAGCTAGAAACCTGAAAGAAGAGCACAAGAATCTGGAAGTGAAAGATCTCATGAATGCATTACACTTTCCCAGAGTTTTTAAGACAGAATGGATAAAGATAGTTCTCAGCAAAATGCATAACCATACATTATGGCTTAATAAGCCAAAATGAATAACAAAGGATGGTATTCATGTAGTTACTGGATATCCTACAAGCAAAAAATCACAAGCTCACAAGCACCCATCCCTGAAGGAAGTGGAAAATCTAACTCGTGCAAAATCAAACAAGAGAGGTCTCAAGGTTAACACTATCACCAATAAAGAACTCAAGTTTGGTGCATGTGTGGTAGGATACAAGATCTTCCAGGCTAGTAGAATGAACAACATAGCAAGCACTACATAGAAAATTATAAACAAGAAGAACAAAATGGTTAAAAAATTAAGCACAAAATTTGCAGTTTCTAAAGAAGGTGAAGAGGAAATAGAAGGAAACGAGGAACAAACTGAAGGCTAGTCACCTATTACTGCAAAAACATAAAAGAATGATTTAGAGGGTACACAATCAGATTCACCACCCCCACCTCCACCTAAGAAAGGAGGAACAATAGTTTCTTCAAGAACAAGAAGCAAAATTGCAAAGGAACCAACTCCTTCACCACTTAAGAAAGATAAAGTGAGAACCTGCAAGAGAAAACCGGTCTCACCTAAGGAAATATAGACCAAAAGGAGGAAATGGGTTAGGACAAAAGAGGATCTAGAAGACCCATCTATGGATGAAGTTGACATAGATGTGCAAAAAGGGAAAGAACCCTTGATTCCAAAGACAATTAATGAAATATTTAAGAACATATCAGAATCACGGTCTATTTCTGATCCAAACATTAGGAAATGGTTAAAATTTGACCCAGAGGATCAAAATAAGATAGAAGACACTATTATAGTTAAAATGTGCAAACATCATTATGTTCCACTACAATTCTTAGAATATGACGTTCCTAAGGAACTATCAGTGAGATTGTCTACTAGATGGACATTTTCTCTACATTGGGAAAAATAAATAAGAAAAAGAGTACTTGTTACTCTTATGACTTCAGATTCAAAGAAGGAAGAAATAAGTGAGATGATGAAGAAGTATGAAAATCAATTTTCACCGAAAATGAGAGCATATGAATTTATCAAAGGGAAGCTAATTGATCTTGATCAAGACAACATTAAAAAGTGGTGCAAGATACTTAACCAGCCCATTAAGGAAGCTAGCCTAGAGAAGGAAAACATCATCATCAAGGATATACAAGATCTCATCTATGGAATTGGATAAAGAAGAGAGTGATCCAGCAGGCCCCAAACATACTGAAGTAATAGATGAAGTATGGCCTGACACTACTCTTGGCAAAACTCTGACTGATGAAAGCCAAATTCAACCAAGTCCAATTCATATTGACTTGAGTAATGAAGAAGAGGTTACCAAAGTAGACTTGACAATAAAAGGTAACATAACTAATGATATCAATGATGAATCATGGTTGGATAACATTATCAATGACACTACAGGAAAAGACCCTGCAGAAGAAGTGCAAAAAGATGAAGATATCAACGTTGCACAGGGCAATACCGATAGATAGGATACAAATATTGACACTACAGAGGTCAATACACTGACCAACATGAAAATTTTGATACAAGATATTAACATTGAATCAACTCAGGAGAAATCATCTAAGAAAGATGATGATATACCCATAGACATGGGTAATGATAAAAATAAATATGCATCAGATACTAAAAAGGATACAGATACAGATATGAAGGATGCAACCAACACTTAGCAAGAGGTGTCTATTGAAAAATAAAAAGGATTAGATAATAAAATAGATGAAATATTGAGAAAGGATGAAGAGAAAGAAAAGAGTGAAGAAGTCAAGCAGGATGAAAGCATGAAAGAAAAAGAAGATAAATCTGTTGATACACCCAAGGCCAATGAGGAGGCATCTTCACAAAACCAATCAGTGGACTCAGAATAGAAACAAAAAGATGCCTCATCTTCTCGACCCTCACCTACAAAATCCATCGAATCTCAAGGTTTACAAATGTCAGTACACCAATCTGCCTCCCAGCCAAAGAAGAAGAAGAAGAAGAATGTAATGAAGAAAGATATCTTGGTGGTAACACTTGATGGGGTAATAGAAATACCCAAGTAGGATGTATCTACTTTAGATACTGAAGCACTTCAAAAGTTTGGAGTGATGTGTCAGAGAAAAGAAATACAAGAGAAAATGAAAAAGACACATAGGGAAGCCCAAGCACTTGATAAGGAAAGGGACATTCTACATCAACTTGTTCCTGATAAAAAAATAGAAAATGACATATCAGTCATAGAACAAATATGATTTCTTATCGACGCCATCACAAATCAAAATGTAGATGCAGAGAAGGCAATGGAAGAATGGGCAGAGATGAAATATCAACACAAACTAGTTGAGAAGATTAGCCAAGAAGTGGCAGAGAACAAGGTAAAGCTCTCTGAACTAGAAAGTCAATTAGAACCTATGATTTCTGAAGTTGTTACCTTAGTTCAGAAATTATGCACACTAGAAAATTTTACAAAAGAAAATAGTGAAAAGTTGTCACAACTAGATTCAAATTTGACAGCTAGTGCACTAAGTTTAACCACTGATGCAAACACAATAAAGCTGCATCATGAAAAGATCATAGAGGTAAAAAAATTGAGACAAGAGATATGGGATGCAGAGACACAATTCAAAAATAAGGTTACAGAGCTACAAGATCACATATTTCCAAACCTCACCACTTTGCAACAACATATTACAGATGCAAGAAATCTAATCTCAACCCCAAAAATGTTTGTGGTAGACAACATATATGACATGCATGTGAGGATATCACATGAGCATATGATTCTTGAGAATTTAAAGGAGAAATAAGAGAAAATGGTGGAGGAAATCAAAGCCTCACACTCTCACATTTTTGAAAAGTTGTAAGTACCTTTGCCCTCATTATCAAAAAAGGAGGAATGTATACATATGTATAATATACTTTAGTAGAAAAAGGAGGAATGTATACATATATACAAAATACTATATGAGGATATGTATAATGTATGTACAACAAGAATAGAAATGTACATAAACTTACACTTACCGGGATATGCATAGGCAGAGTCTTTTCATGACTAAGGAAGAAGTATACACAGGTGTACATACTAATACATCTAAGTATGTTGCACATATCATATTTTGATACTAATGTCAAAGGGGGAGATTGATAAAATTAATTTTTTCCATTAGTATACTTAAAGGGAAAAACATGATAAAGTTCATTGGTATAAGCATAACCGACGAATAACAAGCATACCCGACGAGATGAAAATGTCTATCGTAAAAATGCTATGTATAGAATTTCCCGACGAACATTGACAAGAGTCAAACTGGCGACAAGCACTACCAATGATACAATTTTGAGAAAATCACCGACAGAGTAGAAAAGACATACCCGATGAACAACTCAATTAAGGGACACCGACAAAGTACAAAACCAATAGAAATGACAGAGCATCCCGACCATCAAAACCAACAGTTAGTTACAGAACCCGCAAAAATTGGTTCTGACTTTACACGTCAGATAAAACATTGTAATTATATTTATAGAGTTTTATTTGTTTTAAATCTTTACTTGGGGGTCAAGAAAGCAAATTGTGAATGTTTTAAAGCATCCTAATGGATCTAAAACATATCTAACTAAAGATCAAGGTCAAGTTGTAAACCTTGGATCTAGATTTAATTTGAAAAGCATGAATCAAGAATAGAGCTAGAAACTAGTATAATAGATGTTCAATCATTTATAATATATGATACTTGTAATCAGTTGATAAATGATAGTAGCCATGGAGAGCATCTAAATAGTAGAAGAGAATTCATGCAAAGTATAAAAATAGATCAAATCATTTATCAAGAACACAGAAAGACTACCGACGAGCAGAGACAAGGTATCACTCAATCACTCAAGGTGATTACATTTACATTGTAAGCTATATAGGATCTGTTATCAGAAATTAGAGATTGCATTCACTATTAGATCAACATTTATATTGTAGTTACATTCTAACAAGTGCATCACAACTAAAATCCTTTTGTAGAAGGTGGACTTAATAGTTCTTTGATAAATCTCTTAACAAAGTGCACACCTAACGGTGTTGCTAAAGCTTCAAACAAAGTAGATCCTAATAGGTCTCCACTCTAATACTCTTAACAGGTAGATCATTAGAAGTGATCAATTGTAAGCCTTTACCGGCTCCCTTCTTATCTACAGATAGTGAAGTTTTATGGGTAGACATCCCCACCATAGTTTTTAATTCCTAATAGGAGTTTTCTATGATATCATATCTTGTGTTATGTGTTATTTGTTTTCATGAATGTTTCTTGAATGTTTACACATGTAAAGAACTTATATTATGATTTCACATACATGTAGAAAGATGAAAAGATAGATAGGAATATACAAATTTGATGACACAAAGGTTAATGGGCCAACCACATAAAAAGTTTTAGAGGCACTAATTCATCCCTCCCCTCTCAGTACATCATTCCAATAATTCCAACACATATTTATGCATCAGTCTATCTTGATTGTGCTCTGAAAAGACATCCTCTTCAAAGAGGAACTGCAAAATTTGCTCATCATTGTCAAAAACTTTCCAATTAACATTATTTTCAGGGATAGAAGGTCTAAAAATTACTTTGATATGTTGTTGATCCCTTTCCTTTGAAATTCTATTAGGAATGTCATACTGGGATCTAACAGCAGCTAATCTATCTGCATTCTGATTTACCTTTCTAGATATGGCAACAATATTGAAGGCATGAAAATTTTCAATTGTATCCCAAACTCAATGCTTATATGCTTTCATTCTATCATTCTTAGCTGCACTTATCCCTCTTACTTGGCTGACTAATAGTTCACTATCACCATAAAATTTTAGGGCTTTGATCCATGTTTTCCTAGCCCACTCTAATTCATTCACTAGAATCTCATATTTACTAGTGTTGCTAGTGTAAAAGAAGCTAAACCTAAAATTTGCATAATATCTCTCCCCCTTTAGAGAGATTAGCATAGCACCACCACTAGAACCATGTCTACTTCTAGCTCCATCAAAGAATAGCTCCCAAACTTGATTTCTATCATCCTTTGATGCTTCATTGATAGCTTTCTTAAGGCTTGGCTCAGTGAGACTATCTTCTTGTATTAATTAATTCCCTAAACCAACAGCCCAAATAACATTGGCTTGGGATTTCGAGGTTCTCTTTGATTCCAATTCATCTAGATAGATATCTAGGATATTTTCTATCTTGGTGTTTGTTTCTCTGATGATTGGGAAGTCATTACTATCAAGTGCAAGGCAACTTGCATTGAGTACACTTGACACATAAGGTTCTATATGGTGTGCTGCTAATGATTCAGACTTGATGGTAACCTTGGCTCCATATCTAGTATGGAAAAGCATGAGAGACTAGTTAGATGAAAGATAGCCTTCTATCTTGGCTGTAAAATCTCTTGATAAACATATGGAAAATAGGGTAGGGAGGTGTATGATGTAAATGTCAAGTAAGATGGAGAAATTGGGACTTGTATGAAGTATTAAGCTGGTATCACTGGCAACACCTATTGTGTTTATTGAGGAACCTTCAAGCTGGGTCACCTTCTTTTGAAAGGGTTCATATTTAAGTCCCATTTGGTCAGCCACTTTCTTGGGCATGACAGAGCTAGTAGCCCCACTATCTAGCATACAATTATGCACTCAAGATTTTCCAATAATTAAGGATACATAAAAGGGAGGAGGTTTCAGATTTCTACCTTGTATGGCATCTTGCTTGGAGTTGCTATTTGAAGTCTCCTTCTTTTGATATGTGTTGACCAACACTGGCTTAGCAAATTCACTTGTGGGTTGTTGAGGAATTGCCACCTCTCCCATAGCTTTTTTCAAAATATTAGGCTATCCTAGAATAGCCAAGGAGTCCCACATAGACATAGTTATATTCATCTTTTTCATATTGTCTACAATGTTGAAGGGCACTTCTGTGTGTACTCTTTGGTGTGCTTTCACTATTGCGTGTTCAACATCCTTGGGAGATGGATTCTCTTTGATTGGAATGGTAGGGGCCTTCTTTAATATAGTAGAAGAAGAATATTGTGATGTCTCTGTAGATGTAGTAGCTTTTGCTTCATTCTCTACTCATTTCATATCTTGGGCTCTCCCTTTAGACCAAGCATTGGCAACAATTGGGGAGTCACCATTCACCCCAGTGAAATCTTTCTTCTCCCAATTGAAAAGAGAAGTCTCATCTGGTTGTGCATCTTGCTGAGGAGTTGCTCCACTAGAAGAGGCTTCTGATTTGGTATGCGAAGCGTTCTAAACCATTAATGCCTGATTCATCTACCCATTCAAGCAAGTAGCATTATTGTGGGGTTGATTGCAAGGAAAACACCACTCATTGTTCGATGCAAGATTATTCTGACTTGGAACCATATCTCTTGTTGGATTTGTAGAGCTAAGAGGTGTGGAGTAGTAAGGTTGGAATGGCATTTGATTGAAATTCTACCTTTGACCTTGGTAGTTCCCTTGATATGGTGGTCTATTTTGCTGATAGGGTTGTCCCTGATTTTGATATTTCTGGTTGGGACTTTTGTTTTGTGGCTAAAAGGGTGGTCTATTCCCTTGGTTTTACTTCTTTATGTTAGTCAACTCAATGCTCATTGTTTGTAACAATTTTTTCATTTCCTTTTTCCTACTTCTTAATTCAAGTAGCTCTTGGGAAGGGCTAAGTTTGGATTCCTCATAGCTAGTGTTGGCCTGAGGTGTTACTATAGTGGGTATAGGAGTGTATGGAGGGATGCTAAAAGGAATATTGGGCTGAATGCTGGGAAAAATAGGCATGGGTGGCCTTGGGGCTATCATGCCTTCTTGGATTAAATAATTTTCAGCCCTGACTGACATGTCAAAAGATTGAGGTAATGAGGTCCCTCCCATGGATTGAATCATGATAGAGATATTGTGATTGAGGCTTTTCAAGAAGTATAGGAAGGCATGGTCAGTTGAAGGTCTCACTGAGATAGGGATTCTATTCCATGTCTTGAGGAATCTATTATTGAAGTCTATCATTTGTTCTTGAGGAGCTCTCTTTATGGTAGTTAGTTGCTCAACCAAAGATAAGTAGTCTTATTTATCCTAAAATTATTTACTTAAATATTCTCCTAGTCTATCCCATGAATAAATTGAACCAACAACAATATTTCTAAACCATTCTAAGGCCTTACCTTTGAAAGAGGGTGCAAGTAGCTTGGTAGCCACGTCTTCTTCTGTAATATGATGCACACTGCAAATAGTAGCCACATCTCTTATGTGCTCACAAGTTGTTGTTTGTCCTTCACCTATGAAATCGGGTAGACTTTTGAGTGCTGCTAAGAGCACATCATGATGTTGAGAAAAGTTCAATGGACTCCCTTGATTAAAGGGCACAAAGGAAAATTGTCTGGCCATTGCAAGAATTGTGACTTGCTGAGAAACAACTAAATGAATTGTATTTGGGCCAAGTAGTGGATTTGAATCTGCTTGTAGCTCTCTGGTTAGAGATCTTCCTCTTCTTCTAGAGTGAAAAGGAAAATGTCTTCTTTTTGATGTAGGTGGTGTATACTATACCCTCCTTTTAGGGGATGTTCTCTGAGATGATCTGTAGTAATTCCTTGTTAGGGGCAGCTATAAGAATTTAGAAGGCTTTGAGCTTCTTGTCTCAACTTTTCTCATAAACTTTGAACATGACTGGATCTTCTATTCTTTACACCAATGGAGCCACCAGATATGCTTTTGAAGAAAACCTCTTGAGGTCAGTTCTATGCAGTCATCACATTAGAGATAACATAGGTTTTTTTAAAAACAAACTTCTTTTATGGTCCCACCGGGCATGCCAGAATTGTTAAGCACTAGATTTTGCACCCTATTCAAGCTCTTGTAGTCTTGATAATCTTGTAAAACATGGGAATCAATTCTAGGTTGTGGGACCTTTGCTAACTGAAGTGAAGCCTCCGATAACGAGGCCAATTCCTCTTGGATAATCACCTAATCTACTCTTAATCATGGAAATGTAAACTTGGAGGGGAAAGGGATAGAAGGAATGCTTAAAAGGGAAAAAAGTGAAAGAAAACTATCCTACTAGGTGATACACCAAAGGTAACATGAAATATAACATAGTGACCAAACTAGCATGAAATTTCTCAGATCTAATAGAACACAATCTTTCTGAACAGGCTTGCATAAGTATTTCATAGAGAGGTCTAAAATGGAAAGAGGTTATTGAAGGAAAGAAAAAATTTCACAAGCAATAAATTTCCCAAGGGAGTAGACATAGACTATGACCTAGAAGGAGAAATCCACTTCAGTAAATAGGCACAAGAATGAGACAAAGTAACTATAGATGAAAAAATCCACAGGATTACCTAAATCAAATCAGACACAATAATACACAAAGATGTTGAAAGAAAGGAAGGCTCAGGAACTCTGAGATTTCTCTAATAAAAGAACTGTATTACATTCAGTAAGAGAATTATAGACAAGGAAAATCTTGAGGGTAGAGAAAATACCACAGAAAGCTCATACCGAATCTGGAATTCAATGAAATATTACAACAAGGTGAAAACCTGAGGGAAAATAAAATGCCACAGAAAATATTACACCAGCTGGAAAACTCTAAGCTCTAAAGTTCTCAAAAATACTTATATACATGCTCCTCTAGCACACATGCTTAGGAGTCAATCCAATTCTTTGGAATTAGGGTTACAATAGATCTACATAAAAAATTCAAAATCCTAAGACTGACAATTTTGTTCATTAATGCATTTAGGAAATATATCAGACGATCAGATATGTCTTGAATATCTCCCACTTTTCCATAAATTTGAGTAGACAGATCACCTTGATCCATACACCCAGTCTGTAGGTTGAAAACATAGCCATCACCATGAAATCTAAGATCATATATTTTTAATTTTAAATATTTGAATATGCAACGGTCACATGTGGCACGGGTACTTGTATCAATGACTGAGAAAACACTTGATCTCTCATTTAAAATACAGCCATCGATCTTCATCTCTAGCTTTGCCTTTATCTTACTTTCCAACCTAATACCCATGACATCATCTACCACATGTCACCACTACTTAATGGATTAATCACTAGATTTTGATCACTTTTTTTTAAGCCTTTAAGCCAACTATCCGATCAAAAAGGACTTGATCAATCTTTACTTTCCTCTGACTGACTAGCTCCGGCTCCACCATGAACACGTGTTGCCACCACTTAATGAATTATGTGATATATCATGTGCATCTTGCCTTTAAGCTATAATGTTGACCATTGGATTTAACTGAACTTGATCAGAGATTACCTTACCATGGATGGGTCCAAGCTCTGACAACCTTCCATGTGTCAATAAGGTGTAATGCCTTGATCATTACATTTTGATCAACTTGGCATTAAGGTATTAAGCTGACTATTGGATCAAACTAGAAATGCTCATAGATAAATCAACCAAAAACCTTGCATAAAGGTGACCCAACCCTCCATGTGTTGCTATGTCTTAATAGCTTAATCGATAGATTTTGAGCATTTTGTGATCAAGCCATTATGCCAACCATTCAATCAAAAATGATTCGCTCGGTCTTTACTTTATTTTCTGACTTTATCCCTAACTCAGCCTTGACTCATCTTTAACCCTAGGTACAAAAATTCTTTATGTCGTTGAGTCGCTGAACCTTTTGGTTAACTCGGAGTTTAATATGAGATTGCGCAACTACCACAAGATTAGATTAAGATCAGGCGATCCGTGTTTAATCTCACATCCATAGGAGAATATTCCTTTTCCTTTTGAGACTAAGTAACCACCGTGAGATTAAAATCTTATCAATGACACTGAATAGGTCATAGCTACCTCTAAGCTTTACTTCACTTATCTTTCCTGACAATGGGTTCACTTAGAGACTTAGCAACTAGGCAGTCTCTTAATCTCTTGTCATTTTTCTTAACCATGATTCCTTTACAAGACTTAGCGACCACCACAAGGTCATCCTTTGTATCGATAGCTACCATGAAATCATGTTTACTTTGTTGACCTTTTGACTTTCTTTGGAGACTTAGTGACTACCGCAAGATCTTGAGATTGAATGCCATCCATACAATTAGGATCTGAACTTTAGTTGATCTACAACCTGTGTTAAGTCTCACAAAGACTTAATTATATTACCTTTCCTTATGAGACTACGCAAATGAAGGGATATTTAACCTAACTTGGCTCGAACTCAGGTTACATCTGGAGACATGAATTTACACTGAGTTGTGATGTCTTTGAATACCTTCTTAACTCTGGGTTCCCTTAAGAGACTAAATGCAGGTCACACAAGCAGGATTTGATCCAATGACTAGTGCTGAGTCTTGAAGACTTGAAAGGATATTTTGTTCCTTTGGGAGATAACGTGAATAAGACAAAATGTGAAGTCACTGAGCAATAAGAATATTCTACTATTTCTTACATGACTAAGAGATGAAGGGAAAAATGCAAATGCACACATGACTTAAAAATAACTTAAGTCACCATCAAAAGGTAATGAAAGAATAGAACTGGCCTTGGAATAACTAGGGTTTATATCAAATTTGCATAGGGTTTATCACATTTAGGCCTGTTTTCATGAACAAGGATAAACCAAAGGGTTACAAAAATGTACAGGGAAAGATTAAGACCAAACAAAACACATAATCTTACAAGTTGGGCTCTACCCTCGTGGGAGCCACATTTTTCTCCACTTGTAGCCAAAATTCACATAAAATAGGAAATTTTGGGTAACAGGTTGAACTTGTTAGTTGGAAAAAACAATTGAGTTTTCTAGCATTAGATTGTCAAGTCCATAGGAAATCCAAACCATCATTTTTGGGCACCAACAGACCTTACATTATTCATACACATTTTCATATTCATAGTACCACAACATTGAAGGACCATTAAATCTACTTTGTGCTTGACACATCTTGAGCCTAGTGGATCATCTTCCATTTAATGTAAGGGGATTGTGCATGAATGGGGTTCCTTATTTGCATACATGAACTTGTGGATCCTAGTTCACTTTTTCCCACCTTATGTGGCTCAATCCCACCCTACGAGCCTATGGCACCTGTATTTGAACACCTACTAGAGTTACACCTTACTCTTTAGTCTTTGGTTCCACACTTAATCCTTACCTAGATATATTTCCTCTTTCATACTTACACACTTTTTGAGACCATTAAAATATATGTATAAATTTGCATGAAATATTATTCCAATTCATGCTTATAATATTTATTGCTTAAATACATGCATTCCAGGAAGAGAAAAAATCATTTACTTTTATAGCTAAATGATTATATACGACTAATTATTTTAACCGATTTATGTAGTTTTAATGTTCATGATCCCTTTCCATTTTTTCCCCCTTGAAAATCTTATTATTCATGTGACATTATATCATATAAAGTTAATGTCATCCTATCCCTTCCCTTCCATACATGCTTCCATATTTTATACTCACATTATTGGGTGATCCAATAGTAGCATGTGTAATCAGGGTAATGAGGATATGTAGAAACCTGCAATAACATCAAAATCTCAACCACAAAGGGATCTGTTAGGCAGTTAGTATTCCCAATATCAAAACAAGAAGCAAATAAACAACATGAATAATCATCAAATCATAATAAAATCAATTAAAACACATGAACAAGAAAACCAAAATTCCTCCTTCATTGTTCTCCTTCTTTATGTAATGTGGGATCTTAGAAATGAGTGCTCCATGTGCCAACATAAGAATTCAAAGCGATTGTGGTCAAAAAAATTAAGAGAATTAGCTCTCTATTTATAAAATTTTCAGGGTTCCAATCAAGATTCCATGATTGGTGAGTTGATTGGTTGTGATTGAAGAGTTGAACTCAACTGATTGCATGTCGACAAAATAGATGGATTTGTTAAGAAGATAGATTGAAGAGTTGATTGATTTGATTAAGGACTTTAACTGATGAGGTGGAGTAGAAGATAAAATAGATAGAATAGATAACTAATTTGATTGATCAATTATGAGAGAGAATTGTGAAGCTAACTGAAACTCATAATTGGAGGGATAAATATTACTAAATAAATAAAATAATTTATTTATTTACACATGTGATGAATATAAATAAACAATTAATCTTTATTTTATTATTATTTTTGATATGTAATGGACCAAAGCCTAGATTAATTATTATTATTTATTGAGATTTATTATTATAATTATTAAAATTATTATTATTATGTGTTAAGCTCAAGTAGATTCAAACCCAAGACCTCCCAGATGAGAGGCTCACAACTTACCATTGTGTTGTAGGCTCTTGCCTTAATCTTTATTCTTTATAAGAGGAACAATTAGTTTAATTAAATAATATAATCTATTTAATTATGAGAGAGAAATTGATATAATTATTACATAAATGTAATAATAATAAGAAAGAAGGAATATTAATTAAATAATATAGTTATTTAATTAATTTTAATAAATCAATCAGATTTCCACAATCCATAAGAATTTTCAATTTGATTTCTGGATTTGATTGTGTGTAGTTTTTAGCACCAACGTTTCGGATCACACTCCGTGATCACACTCTTTGCTCTCATCCTGATGATGGATCACAGAGTGTGATCCGAAACGTTGATGCTAAAAACTACACAATCAAATCCAGAAATCAAATTGAAATTTTTTTTTTTTTAATAAGATAGGGAATATTTAAATAATGATTAATTATTTAATTACTTTATAGGTGAATAATTGATGAAATATTGATTAGACATTGAATAATTAAGTAATTAATTAAAATCACTTAATGAGGAATTTATAGGAAAATGATGATTTTGAATTTGGATTATAGTAGAACGACACAAATTGATTAAATAATAAAAATTATTTAACAATTTAAGATGAATGCTAGTAAAAATTTTTGCATCAGAGCAATTGGTTATTTTTAAGTGTCTACAACATGTACCACTTTTTGGCCAAAGTGAGACATTGAAACTGATATTTTTAAATTAAAATTTTACCTTCTATCACCTAAACCAACTAAACTATTAAGAATTTGAAGATAATGTGCACTACTATTTTTTGAGATTTTGTTTGTAGACTCTAAATGTATTTTTTGAATTTAGAAAATATTTGTGAAATTTTTGCCCAAGTTAAATAATAACTTAATTTTTAGAGTTAAGCATATTTTAAAAAAGTGACATCTACTCCATATAGCATTATTTTTTAATAAAAATGATAAAATTATAAAAAAAATGATAAATTGATAACACTAATATCTAATATGTAGATATTTTTTCATGATTTTTTTGTTGAATATTTTTTATATTAATTTGGAGTGATCTACTCATTACAATTTAGACATGTATGTTTATTCCATACTACATAACATTTTGTATATTATCTAAATAAAAAAAAATTGTTGAAAAAAGGGCAGGAATACCTAGTGCAAAAATAATTTTTAGAAAATTTCCTCTACTTTTTGGTTTTACTTGTGTGGAACAAAGACCTATATGTTTGGTGAAAAGCTTGTGTTCACTAAAAAATAGAAAATAAATATAGTAATCAAATTAAATATATGCAAAATTATATTTTAATAACTCTTATCATGATGATATACCATAGTTTATCCTCACATGCTCATTTATCTAGCTTCCATAACTTCTTCCATTTATAGCCCTATTTGGGAGCAATGATTGGGACACCTTACTACCTATATTATATGTACTTTCAAGTGCCTACCTAGCCTCTTCTTAATAGTGTCACATGACGTAGCTATCCTATGGTCCTATAAGGAATATATGATTACTTAGCTTTTAAGATTGCATCTTACATATATTTTTATTCTCTTCTAAATTAATTGCATTCCTTGCATGGACTTAATTAGACTTTGAGCATACAAGACCACTAATGTTTCTTTCTTTCAAGAATATGCTTACAATACCTCATTTATTATCATTTAGATCTAGGTGTAAGCATACTACTATAAGCTACCACAAGAAATGTCTTATTAGCTATGATAAGTAATATATTATAGCTATCCTTAGACAATACGTTAAAACTACCTTTTGTCTATACCCTACTTTTGTTGAGGTGGAGTACATTATTCTTTTAGTTGGTCTTGAATGAAGTATATATGTAAGAAATATCTATATATTTATATCTCTATCATTTTATGAGTTCATGTATATTTACATGTATACTGGCTACTTGTATTTACTTTGACATGCATATTGATAATAAGTTACACAAAATTTAAAGTGGGAGCAAAATCTAATAGTTAAAATTACAGAACTTGTAATTTTTACTTTCATTTTGAGCTCACTTTGGGTAAGTTTTCATTTATGCATGAAAAGTGTACAAGTGGTAAAGTATTGCTGAAGTTGGCACATGACTTGAACCTTACCAAATCCAATTTGTACTCATTTTTAATAATTGGTTTCAATCTTCATTTTCACCAATTTCTTACCTAGGTTAAAATGGAATGGAGTGCTCATTTTGTTGACATCATGACCAAGATCACAACATAATTTACGGATCAAAAAATGAAGGTCACCAATGAAAGTTATGGACTCTAGAAGGTTAAAGACATCACAACCAATAGAAATGCATGGTGTGCACATCCATCAAGCTGGGTTTGGGGGGGGGGGGTATAAAAGGGGTTTGGAGGGTCATTTTTAATTCATTGTGCACATTGAGCTTTTGGAGGTTTAGGAGTGGAAGGAGCAGTTTTTTAGTGTTTAGAGTGCGATGGTGGGGTATGAGGATGGAGTGCATATCGATGATCAAGTCATGATTTACCAATGGCTATTTAAAGCCTCACCTCTAGTATGTTTCACAATTTTAGCATTTAATTTTCCTAATTTTTCATGCTATTTCCTAGACTAGGTCATATGTTGGCAGGTTATAATGACACACTTAAGGGTCATAATCGACACAGTTATATGTATAAAGAGACATAGTTGATTTTGAGATTTTTATTAGCCGATTTGCATTTAGGTTGAAAACAATTCACTTGATGAATTCATTCACCGTACTTAGGGGAATGAATTGATGCACTTTCCTGTCACATGTGACTTAATAATTGAGCTACACATGGCTATGTTAAATGACCCACTTGAATTTCTAGATGGAAAATGAATGATTTTTAGGTGTAATGAATGCAATTTGGACTTTTTTTGACTTTTTAATGAGTAAAATGAGATTTTATTATGCATGCATATGAATTTCATAGTGTATATGTATGGTAGACTGCATGTGGACTGACTGTGTGACTTTATTGCATATATATTAGGGATGACATCCTCGTGACATAAGAGAGTCATCCTGACCAACTAGCATATAGACATAGATTGACCAATGAGGAGTGTGAGAACCCAGATAGCCTGGGATTATTACATATTTCCTTGATGTTCGAGATTAGGGAAAACAGGGGCCTTGTTACCACCTTGTGTGAGAAATGGAACTCATATACTTCTTCCTTTCACCTTCCTATGGGAGAGTGCATAGTGACGTTAGAGGACATATAGCAGATTTTAAGGATTCCTATTCATGGGGAGAGAGTTGTGTACTCATTCTAGAATAGGAGAGAAACCTTGTGTGACCTATTTGATTGTCAATTGGATGAGTTAGGTATCATGGCTATGAGATTAGATGGTGGTGAGACATGATGGAATTTGATCCATACTTCACGATGTTGTGTGTAGTGGTAGCAGGTGTTTTAGTACCAAATAGGAGAGGGCATGGGTTTCCAATTGTGTGGGGGAGATTGTTAGTGAGATGTGGTAGCAGGGTACAGTGTACGGATGGGGACCATGTTTTCTAGCTATGTTTTACCATTAACTTCATGACATAGCTTACCATGGATCTCAGAGCTTGGGATGCGGGGTCACTCTTTTACAAGTGTGGCCATTTGAGCATATTGTTATATTCCATCTGATTTTCGGCAGACTAGTGATACAACCCGGACAACCCTATGTATATTATTATGAGGCATTTTTTCATAGATAGGTGTGACACACGAGATACTAGAGACATTTATTGGATACTTAGATGGATTTCCAATGGAGGCCATATGTTAGATGTTCGGTTTGGGATGGGGAGGATGAGAATCTACAGTTTTGTTAACATGAGAGGTATTTGATTGTGAGGTCTAATCAATATGCTTATATAAATGAAATACAATTATCTGATATAATTTTGAGATAGTTTGGAGAGAGGAAAAGAGTGTCAATTGGTTCTGCATAGTTTTCCAAGTCTACTATGGATGCTAGAGGTTGGGGACCTATTATCCCTATACAGACTGTAGTGGCATAGTTTACCACATTGGCACTATTGAGATGGCAGTGGATATATGATGTTGGAGATGAAGGGACTATAACTGATTATGATGGTTGGTGGACTGCACACAAACCTATACCATATATGGATCTGAGAATACTGATTATGTTGGTTCCCCAATCAACAGTGGAAAGTTACAAGAAAAATGCCTTTCTCTATCTTCAAACTTCCCAACTAACTTGGTCAACTAATAGGATCAACTGAATGTGGTTGAAATTATCCTCTACACTTGTATCTCTACCAAACCAAGGTGGGTGTACCTAATAATATGATGTTTCCTTTCTCCTTCCAATCAACAATTTTTTGGTAGATTTATTGTATATTACTTCTTATTTGACCAATTCAACTTGGCATATGAATTAAAATTGATCTTTTACTCATACTCCTAGTTATCTTGCCTTCTAACTGACTATTTGTATTGCTCTACTTTCTTACTTCTACAATTATCACTACTTCTTAATCTGATACTTTCCTACTGAAATCTAATTTATGCTTTGAACAATTTTATGTGATAGATCATTCCCTTCTCCTCACTCGGGAAATAGAGTCATTCACTTTCAAACCCTATGTATAATTCTGAAAGACAATTTTTAAATCCTCTCTTGGATGGATCTTTCAACTACCCAACCTCCAATGCTATATAACTGTATAATGTCTTCAAAATTAGTCTAATTGAATTTAACTCTCCCTGTGAAAGACCAATTAGACAAGACACAATAGGAAAAATGAATGTCATATATATCTTGATGTTCCAACTATGTTCCAATGCACAAATTCTTCACATGGTGACTTAGAGTAGAAATTATCAACCTTAGATAACTGCAATAGAGAACTGATTTAGAAATGAAAAAAAGTCCACAACACAAATAAGAAGAAGACAACTCAAATATTTTATTGAATCATATTTTATTTACAATATATTTTCAGATCTGAATCTGTGTCCTAAAATCTACCCCACCCCCCTTTTAGTTTGGGGCTTCTATTTTATAAACACAAGGGATCTCTTTGAATGGTTACATATTTTGATAATCAAACAATACTACTTTCCAACATGACTGATTAGTTATACCCAAAACTAATCAGGCCCCCTAGAAACTAAGAGACATAATGACAACCAATTGCATATTGCAGTTAGAAAATAACTGGTGTCATTCTTTGCTATTGTTCACCTTTTTGTGAATATGATTCATGAGGAAAATGTACTATGACTTGATCATCCCCTGAGTCAAAATGTTTCCCTTTTGGCAATTTATTTATACATTTTGTCTTTAAAATATAATGTTCTGCCACTCTATATATAATAAAGTTCTCTCTTATGCAACCACAAAATCCTTTCAAACAATTCATGTATGTGGTCAACATCTATACATTCTATATGTATAGACTGAGGCACTCTCTTAAACAATCGTTCTTAGTTTGATTCTACATTTTCAATGTTTCTAATGCACAAAATCCCTGTTTCTGATTAAAATCTTCTATTCAGGGACTGTTTGAAAACTTTCAATGATATTAAATGTTTCCCCAATCAATAATCTTCCAACATGCTTCTATTTCCCAATTTTGAAGTGCCACCATTCATCGGGGAAGCAAGGTCTGTCAAGGAGTCTTCTAAAATCTCCTTCCAAGCCCAAATCTTCCAAGTGAAACATCAAGATATTTGTTGGTATTTCAAAGAAACATCATCTAGGTTTTATCAATAACACCATATACGACTATTATCAATTCCATTGGTGTAACATGCCTTATTGGGAGATATATAATTCTGTCTTCCGATAATAGAAGCTATGTCAATGATTTTATTTCAGAGAGATTTTCACATTTTTTTATCCTATAATAGAACTTTACATGATCAACATCAAATAAGCATATAAAATTGGAGAGGTATTTAAATTTCTTATCGATATCATATGTTGTACAAGTATAATTCTTAGTGCTTTCTTTTCAATGCAACCATTGATATGCTTTGTCAATGAGCTTTCCTTGATCATTTATCAGGGTAGCACACCTTATCGGGGGGGTTACATAATTTTACCTTCCAATATGCCGATAAACCTTTAATCCCTCCTCCATATTATCTACATGACATTTCAATAGTCTCTTCGACCACTATAAAGACCAAAAATAACAACAAATGCCACAGAAGCATAAAAAGACAAAAATTCCCTAATGTCGATTCAATAGCCATAGATGGTCAATTGCTATGGACTGTTCAACATAAAAACTCAAGATATAGAAATTAAATACACATAATATCTAAATTTATATTTCAATTATTCAACATAACACAAAAGGTAATATACACAAAAGTAATCGACCATTCTGTCAAAACTTTAACATTTCCATAATTAGTAAAATTATAATGTTCAATATTAGGATGCTGACTAACTCGTCATGCACCTTACATCATAAATAGGAATATACATATATACATCATGTTCAAGACCAAAAGGTCAATTTAAACAATATCCAATATGCCATCGGACAACTATCCATCTGCATGCTCCGGTCTCCTAAGCCATCGGACACTTGTCCATCTACAAATCTCGAGAGGGGAGTGTGGTTCAGGGGTTTAATCCACCCAAACACAGAGTGGTTAGCTCCCCCGGGGCTCATCTTGAAATGAAGAGTGTACCAACCCTGCCCAAGAAATCTATTACCCAGCACTGATTGATCGGAAGGAATCTGGTGTGTCTGTGAAACTAACTACTTTCCACATATGTCTAAGTAGAACTAATCACATATTACAGGAAGATGAAACATAAATAACAAACACATTTAAGAAAACATGTGTTTCCATACCTTTGGCCAAAGCAATTAAGTGCCAGATTTCTACTGGTAGGTAGTGAACAGAATATACTACCCTTTCCTGGTATTCCACATACTACACCCTTTTATTACTAATTTTAATATGCATTGAAATTCATAATTGCACACAACAAATAGGCAGTTCAGTACATATATAAACATGATTAAAACTTACTCATATCAACTCTAAACCATACAATGGAATACCCATTTCTGACTACTTATCAAGTGATAAGGGAAAGATTTATTTATGTATATATAACATTTGTGAAGTTTGAATTTTTATTCTGGTTCAGTAATAATCTATATCTTGGTAATGCTAGATACAAGAAATAACTCTAGATTGGACACTCTCATATTTACTTAATTTCATAGAAGACACATAATCATCGAAAGTAACTTAGATCTAATCTAATTCTCAAATCTCTTCTTTACAAATTAAACAAAGGTATAACAAATTCCTATTTTCGGATGACATTCCAAACAAAAATGCATTTTACACACATATATAATGTTCTTTTCAATATGAACATAAAAAATCCTTTACGAGAAACTGAAAACAATAGTCTTTGAACCGATTTCACAAGCTTCTTATTAGGAAAAGAACGCGGTCAGATTCCATGGTGCAATTTTCTACTGGTGTTTGACATTCTAATTCTGGTGTTCCCTTAATTATTTCCCTAAGTTTTCATTGTTTGGCACATTGCATTTAAAAGAGATAATGAATGCCTAAAAATAGTAACTATGGTTCAAATGACCACACAAAAACAAATTTTCCACCCTCTTTGAAACATAAATCGAACTTGCTGAGAAAGACACACTCCCAACGTCAATTTCAAATGGGTAAGATATGCTTATGAGCATAAGAAGAAAATTAGAAAATCAGCATTCTTCAAAGGAAAAAAAAATAAAAAAATAAAAATCTCTCCACTCTTGGTCATGGAAGGGGATTTGCAAAGAATTTAGAGGAAAAGAACCTGGATTTCTCCTCAGCCGGATGTATTTCTCTATGGTAAAATGTTTTGAGGGGGGGTTTGAACCCACGACCTCCCACCTTACACTATGCCTCTAGCCAACGCACCAACTATCTTCCTTAGTCCTCTCTTCTACCAGCGTGATTTTTCTCCTTTCTTCCTCTTGCGTGCCCTTCCCTTCTCTTCCAACATTGTCTTCTTCTCCTTATGCACTATCCTCTCCTCTCTCACGTGCTACCTCCTCTTTTCCTTGTGCTTACTCCTCTTTGCTCTCTACACCTCCCTCCTTTCTTTTCTTTCTGTGTCCTCTCATTGATTACGACTACCTCTCTTTATAAAGGGCCAAAGAATTTTATCACCGACTCCTCAAAAGTCAACAAAAGGGGCAGAAAAAATTAGATCCTCCAGATTTTGTCAGTGGATTGCATGAAGATTCCAAAATTTTTGAACGTAGATGGTTGGATATTTTGAAACAAAGTTCTACTAGCTTCCAGCTACTCCATGTATCATCCTTATCTATGATAGAGGATAATGATAGAGAGTGGGATGTGACATCCTTCGCCTCTTAAGAAGTTTATCTTTCATGATGAATCGATCAAAATTGCAATCATTAAAATCAACAAGTTTAGAAATTTAATTTCATATTCAAATCAACTTTTAAGTCTCCACACACACCATGCATTTTACCATTTGAGATAGAGTTAGAGATAAAGATTCATTAATCTACAGAAAGTATAAAAATCAAATAGTACGTGGTGTGTGAAACCCCAAATTTTTCTTATCAACCATTCCTGAAAAGATAAAATTCTCTTTCTAAAACACACCCCCACCTTCAATCCTGTCAAATCCATCAAACCACTAGATTGATCATTAGTAGATTAGTCCACAAATCCAAAACCATATTCAAATACTGTTCAATTAATCATCCATAAAACATCATAATATTCACATTAAGTCATATTACCATTTCATGACACTCTATATCCCAAATAACATCAAGGCAATGCAATTCTCATGATAACATATTTACTTCCACAATATCCATAATAATATCTAACATGTCAAACATAATCATAAAGCATAAGGACTTTGGTCATAAGTATCTGACCAAGTCATCAAGTCCAAACTGCCGCTATGATTCCAAAATAAAAAGTGTCTATAAAATCAGTTATGATAGCCCGATGTCTAATGAGAACACATAATAGTAACAATGTCTAAGCCTGTAACATGAGTAACTGAAAATAAGAACATGTATAAGCTTAATCAAAAAGCTGCAAAAAATATCTATGCATGTCTTCCGCATCCTCCCAAGTAGCACTATCAATAGAGAAAATGTTCCATTGAACCTTATACTGTAACACATCTTTGTCACACACACTGATGGTACGCTGATCAATGAGGCAGGTAGGCTCCACTAGCACCACCCCCAGATCCTACACCTACAATGCATGCTAATCAAGGATATGAGATACATCTGGATGATAGGGTTTTAACAAGGAAACATGAAACACATTATGGATTCGGGATAGAGTGGGTGGTAGAGAAAGTTTGTAAGCAACAGGGTTGATAACCTCCAAAACATCAAATGAACCCACATATCTCGGTGCCATCTTTGATGACTTCCAAAAGAAATAGAGCTTTTATGTGGTTTCACATGCAATAATACTTTGTCCCCTTCCTGGAACTGCCTGAAAGTGTGTTTCCTATCCGCATAACTCTTCTAACTCTCCACTGCTTCTTTCAATCGAGCATGAATCAGAGTCATCTGATCTTCCATCTCTCTCAATAATTCATGACCAATAATGACCCTATCTTCTACTCTATCCCAACTGATAGGAGTGCAACACTTCCATCCATAGAGTGCCTCAAATGGTTCCATTCCCAAAGAAACATGGTAAGAGTTTTTAGCGGCAAAATCTACCAATGAAAGATACTCTTCCCACTTGTATTGCTGATCCATGCAATACAACTGAAGTAAATCCTCTACAACTTGATTTACTCTCTCTGTTTGCCCATCCGTCTGAGGATGATAAGAAGTGTTGAAATTCAGTCATGTACCCAAAGCAGCATTCAAGGTTGTCCAAAACCTTGATGTCATTCGTGTATCTTTGTCAAATATAATGGTCTCCAGTACATGATGAAGTCTAAAAATCTCCTGAATAAACTTCTTGGCCAAAGCCAAGGATCCATCTTTCAAACTCCCTGGAATGAAATGATCTACCTTGGTTAGTTTGTCAACCACTACCAAGATAACATCATGCCTGCATCATGTCATGTGTAAACCTTGGATAAAATCCATACTGATGACTTGCCATTTGTATTCTGGAATATCATGTGGGTGTAAAAGTCCTGTTGGGTGGACATGCTCAGCCTTAACTCACTGGAATTCTAAACACTTGGCTACATAAGCTATTACATCACACTTAAGCCCTGGCCAAAAGTACAATGGCCTCAAATTAGTAATCATCTTGTTTACCCCTAGATGTCCTACAAATGGAGTGCAATGCATCTCCCCAAGTACTACCTTCCTCAACCCTTCTCGGTCGGGAATGTACATCCTATTCTGGTATCTCATAATACCGTTATCCTCAAAAGTGTATCCATCAAAATGGTGATCCGATGGATTAATGTGCAAGGATTATTTGACAATCTCATAATGATCATCACCTAGAATTTCCTGCAACACATGATCCCTCAACCGTGTCCTAGAAGTAGAGATAATTGTGATGTGTCTTCTTCTACTAAGAGCATATGCCACTCTATTCTCCTTGCCCTTAATGTACTCAATGCCAAAGCCATACTCACTCAGAAGCTCCAACCAACATCTCTATCTCGCATTGAGATTAGGTTGTTTGAAGATATACCTAAGTCCCATGTGATCCATTTTTAACTCAAACGACTTACCCAAAAGGTAATGTCTCCACATCACTAAAGCATGAACAATTGCTGCCAATTCTAAGTCACGAGGTGCATAGTTAACCTCATATTGTTTCAACTTTCGTGACTCATAAGCCACTACTCTACCATCCTACATAAGTACACCTCCAAGACCTTCCCTTGAAGCATCTGTAATTACTGTGAATTTCCCATTCAGGTCAGGTATAATCAAAATAGGAGCGGATGTGAGTTTATGTTTCAACAATTAGAAAGCTTGCTCACAAGCATCTGTCCACTCATATCTTTTTCCTTTCCTCTAAAAGGATGTAATAGGTGTTGCAATCTTTGAGAATCCCTCCACAAACTTCCTGTAATAACCTACGAGTCCCATGAAGCTTCTAACTTCACTCACATTCTGTGGAGTTGGCCACACAAGAATGGCTTTAATATTTGTAGGTGTAACACCCCAAAATTGGCATCTTGCAACTCTAACCAATTTTGTTGCATTTTTCGTTCTTCTGAATCATCAAAGTCCTATTGTACTAGGCAAATTCTGAGTTATTCACTGACTCTACTCGACTTGAGTGTCAAATGCAGACAATCCTAAATCTATATTAATCATACATCATAATTGATTCCTAAATATCTATTTGGCTAAACAAACCCTATGATCGAATTAATTTAATTAATAAAGTCCTAGCACTTTAA
>MU224737.1:7445946-7456221 GCA_018584345.1 Thuja plicata
CCCATAAAGCTTCTTATCTCTAAGTCATTGTAAGACTATTCACAAATGCTCCTCATGCTCTTCCATGTTCTTTGAGTAGATCAAAATGTCATCAATGAATATCTCTATGAACTTATCTAAACAATCTATGAACACACTGTTCATCAAGTTCATAAATGTCGTTGGTGCATTGGTCAAACCAAAAGGTAAGATGACAAATTCATAATGTCCATACCTTGTCCTGAAAGTGGTTTTGGATATATCTTCTTTGATTCGGAGTTGATGATATCCAGATCGCAAATCAATCTTAGAAAACATAGTTTCTCCCTTCATCTGATCGAATAGTTCATATATTCGAGGAAGAGGATACCTATTCTTGATAGTCACCTTGTTAAGAATTCCATAATCTATGCATAATTGCAAGGTACCATCTTTCTTCTTTACAAAGATAACTGGGGCTTCCCATGGTGATACACTAAGGTGAATGAACCCTTTATCAAAGAGTTCCATCAACTGAGTCTTTAACTCATACATTTCAGTGGTGGTCATATAATAAGGAGCCTTGGATTAAGGCTTGGTTCCAGGCATTACATCAATAGAGAAGTCAAATTCCCTCTTTAGAGGTAACTCCGGTAAGTCCTTTGGAAAGACATCCTAGAACTCTTTCAAGATAGGATGATCCTCTAAGCTAGGAGTGTTAAGATCTTTGACATATGCTACATACATCATGCACCCCTTCCTCTTTGCCTTCTTCAATTGCATGGCAGAAATTTGTCTAAGCTCAAGGAGCCTCTTCTCACCCAAAAGTACTGTAGGTGCTCCTAAATCATCAAGCAATTCAACTGACTTGTCCTTATAGTTTACTAACACCTTATGTTTAGTCATAATTGATGCCCAAAATGACATCATAGGAACCCAATGGGGCTACATAAAGATTTACTTGCATTTGGAAATTTGGAAGTTCTATCTCATTGCAAGCCAAACATTGCTCAACCCTATTTCCATATTCTACGATCCATGGTTCAGACAAATATCTAGGTCTAACTGATAAATGAGAGACAACTCTAAGATCTATGAAACAATCTGTAGCTCCAGTATCAATCAAAATGGAAACATTTTCGCCAAAAAGATTACCATTCAGCTGGATCAGAGTAGCCTGAAAGTTGGCTTGCCTATGGTCAACAACTGCATGAATCAGATGTTGAGCTTGGGGACCGCTCCCATCTCTATGAACCGTACGCTGAGGACATGTACTGGCATAATGGTCACCTCCACAAGTGAAGCAACCATCTAGTGGTCCTTTCCTACCCTCAGGCATGTTCCTCCCATTGTCATTTCTATTAATCCCATTCCAGTTGGCACCTCTGTTCTAATACTAAGCACCATTATTATTGTTGACATTCCTATCTACATTTCCTTGACCTTTACCTCTCATATTCCAGACCTGTTGACTTGCAAAATATTTAGGTCGGTTATCCTAAAATTTTTGCTTAAATCCCTGAGAGGAATTAGTCCTCTGATTACCCCTTACAGCAGACACCTATTACAGTTTTTGTTCTTGCCTCAATGCCTTCCTAAAGGCAAAGTCCATAGTTTCAGGCTCATGCATGTCAACCTCAGATCCTATCTCTAGACGTAGTCCAAGAATAAATTTGTGGGTTCTAAACTGCTCATCCTACTAGTACTAAGGTACATACTTAACCAAGTGACAGAACCTCTCATGATATTGAGTAACAGACAATACTCCTTGTTTTCAGGTTCTAGAAGTCAGCTACTTTCTGATCATAGTATAATTATGGCAACCATCTCTTATGGAAGAGTATAAGAAAATCCTCCCATGTGATCTCACTAGGTTGCATCCTCTTTTCAGCCATCTCATTATTCCACCAAGTACCAGCTTCACCAACTAAAAAGCACCCCACATCACTCTAGATTCACTAGAAAGATTGCGAACATGAAAGTACTTTTCTATGGATACAATCCATGCTTCAGCCTCATCACCAATGGCCTTACCATTGAAGGTAGGAGGCATGACCTTCTTGAGGTCCCAGCTTAGTTCCTCTGCTATTCTTTCTTGGTTATTGGGTACTATTGTAGCCCTAGAATCAACATCTCATTTCAATAGTTCTTCATTCCTCTTATCCTCCTCTTCTTTCCTTTGAGCTTCCAATCTCAGGTCTTCCTCCTGCTTACGCTGATCTTCCAGCCTCAAATCTCCCTCTTGTTTTTTTTGAGCTTCTATCCTCAAATCTTCTTCCCTCTTCCTCATTTCCTCATCATTCTATCTACCTCTCAAATCTTTCTCCAGATGATCCATATGATCACCCTACTGCTGCAAGAGAGCCAAGATCTGATCCAACCTCTGGTTAGATTCACCATTCAGATCATTGCTAGAACTAGCCTGTTTAATGTTCCTAGTATCCATGGTGTCAGATTTACTCCTGCACCAAGCATAGGTATGCAACTTAGCAATAGTAGACCAAGGTCCTAGTGTTTAAACACAACTCTAATACCACAAGTAAAGACCAAAAATAACAACAAATGCCATGTAAGCATAAAAAGACAAAAAATCCCTAATGTCGATTCATTAGTCATAGACGGTCAATTGCTATGGATTGGTCAACATAAAAACTCAAGATATAGAAATTAAATACACATAATCTCAAAATTTCTATTTCAATTATTCGACATAACACAAAAGGTAATATACACAAAAGTAATCAACCATTTTGTCAAAACTTTAACATTTCCATAATCAGTAAAATTACAATGTTCAATATCAGGATGCTGACTAACTCGTCATGCACCTTACATCATAAATAGGAATATACATATATACATCATGTTCAAGACGAAAAGGTCAATTTAAAAAATATCCAATATGCCATCAGACAACTGTCCATCTGCATGCTCCGGTCTCCTAAACCATCCGACACCTATCCATCTGTAAATCTCAAGATGAGAGTGTGGTTCAGGGGTTTAATCCACCCAACCACAGAGTGGTTATCTCCCTCGGGGCTCATCCTGAAATGAAGAGCGCACTGACCCTGCCCAAGAAATCTATTACCCGACACTGATTGATCGGAAGGAATATGGTGTGTCTGTGAAACTAACTACTTTCCACATATGTCTAAGTAGAACTAATCACATATTACAGGAAGATGAAACATAAATAACCAACACATTTAAGAAAACATGTGTTTCCATAGCTTTGGCCAAAGCAATTAAGTGCCAGATTTCTACTGGTAGGTAGTGAACAGAATATACTACCCTTTCCTGGTATTCCACATACTACACCCTTTCCTTAATAATTTTAATATGCGCTGAAATTCATAATTGCACACAACAAACAGGTAATTTAGTACATATATAAACATGATGAAAACTTACTCATATCAACTCTAAACTGTACAATGGCATACCCGCTTCTAACTACTTATCAAGTGATAAGGGAAAGATTTATTTATGTATATATAACATTTGTGAAGTTTGAATTTTTTTTCTGGTTCAGTAAGTAATCTATATCTTGGTAATGCTAGATACAAGAAATAACTCTAGATTGGACACTCTCATATTCACTTAATTTCATAGAAGACACATAATCATTGAAATTAACTTGAGATCTAATCTTATTCTCAAAGCTCTTCTTTACAAATTAAACGAAGGTATAACAAATTCCTATTTTCGGATGACATTCCAAACAAAAATGCATTTTACACACATATATAATGTTCTTTTCAATATGAACGTAAATCCTCCTTTACAAGAAACTGAAAACAATAGTCTTTGAACTGCTTTCACAAGATTCTTATTAGGAAAAGAACATGGTCAGATTCCATGGTGCAATTTTCTACTGGTGGTTGACATTCAAATTCTGGTGTTCCCTTAATTGTTTCCCTAAGTTTTTGTTGTTTGGCACATTGTATTTAAAAGAGATAATGACTGCCTAAAAATAGTAACTATGGTTCAAATGATCACACAAAAACAAAGTTTCCACCCTCTTTGAAACATAAACCGAACTTGCTGAGAAAGACACACTCCCAACGTCAATTTCAGATGGGTAAGATATGCTTATGAGCATAAGAAGAAAATTAGAAAATCAGCATTCTTCAAAGGAAAAAAAAATAAAAAAAATAAAAATCTCTCCACTCTTGGTCATGGAAGGGGATTTGCAAAGAATTTAGAGGAAAAGAACCTGGCTTTCTCCTCAGCCGGATGTATTTCTCTATGGTAAAATGTTTTGAGGGGGGGTTTGAACCCACGACCTCCCATCTTACACTATGCCTCTAGCCAACGCACCAACTGTCTTCCTTAGTCCTCATTTTGGTGTAGTATATTATTTTCTTGTCGATATCAAAACTTCATCGATAAAAATCTTTCAGTAAACTTCTTATGAGCTTCCATTGACATGGGTTTTTCAGTGCGGTTTCCATTTCGGAGAGATTTCCATCTGCTTTATAGAAGTTTTGATTTCACATACTCTCACACTTTTGGTAAAGTCATATATGGTATGCCCGATACCACCATCTTTTGGAAAATACCTTCGAAGTAATTATATGCCTCTTTTATCGATACTACCATTCATCACCGAAGTGTGTCTAGGCCATGGAGAGTATTTATTTTTAAATTCTTTGAGGAGATATTTTATGTACCTTGCAAATAGATAATGAGACATAGAATAAATATGCGTCACACTATTTACTGAACACTCTGCTTTTGAAAAATACTTTGGAAGAAATATCCAACTTCATTTTGACAAAATGCCACTAAGTTGATGTATTCATCTAATCTTGATGATGAGATGTGCCATAGGGTTTTATTGGGTATAAGATTAAGATACAATTTTTAGCGTCTTTCCATTATATGGAGCTCACAAATTTCAGCTCCAACATGTTCTTTTGATATGTATTGACATGCCCATTAGTTGAGGAGGAGACATGGGAGACGTGGTAGGAGAGCATGACGATGTGTTCAAGGAGAGAGAGGATGAGGGGGAGGGAGAGATGGAGGATGTGGTGGGAGAGGTGATAGTGATGATGGTAGAGGTGGTGGTGGTCAGGGAGATGGAGATGGAGATGGAGATGATAGAGGTGGTGGAGGATTTACTATTACAGTTGCCCCATTTATTCATCCTAGTGGTATGCGTGTAGTAGAAACATCATAGGGTGTGGGAGAGGAGGAGGCTTATGTGGATGTGACTGGTAGTAGTTCAGAGGAGACTGAGAGCACTAGTAGTAGCACTGGATCCTCCAAAAATGATGAGGAGATGGAGGATGTGGTAGTAGGTGATAGAGTCGATTTGATTGACATTGCCATAGGTGGGGATGACATCAGACTGAAGGATATGGAAATGGGAGGTTTTTATGAGCCAACACAAGATGTTCCTATGAGAGAAGAGGGACCTGATTTTTCTATTGATGTTGCAGATATAGACAATTTGAGATGTCGTTGCCGAGACTTATAGGGCTGGTATGATAGACTACTAAGGAGGGTTACTCAAGTAGAGGTGAGGGCTATGGAGGAAGATGGTAGGGCACAAGAGATAGATGCAGAGAGTCACTGGTATGCCAAGAGGGTGACCTCTTTTGAGAATAGGATGGAGAGGATGGAGAGGGAGATTAATGATGAGAGAGATAGCATGAGAGATGAGATATTGACTACTAATGGTAGGGCTCAGGCAAAAGATGCAAGAGCTAGGACAAAAAAGACAAAGGTGAGGGATTTTATAGCCAGTGTACATGATGCTACTACCCAGCAGATTATTGACAGATACTTCCAGACATGAGTTGAGAATAGTAGACAAACCCAGGAGATGCAAAGGGAGATTGATTATTAGTGGGGGTTGTATGAGAAGGTTGTGCCAGTTTCTCAGAGGATTCCCAGTTACAACCCTTCTCATTAGTCTCAGTTGACTTAAGATCACAGGGAAGTGGTGCAGTGGTGTAGCCTGACATAGCATCACCATCACTGATAGGTGATCCTCAGGGACATACTGGGACCGGGACTTCATGTTCTGTACCACATAGGCCTCATCAACCAGAGGGAGGATACAATACTTTTTTATTTGATATAGACACTTTTTTCATATATTTTGCAAGCTTGCGAGCTCTCTTTATGATATTGTACCATGATACATTTTGAGCTATATATACATATATATACATATATCTGTATATGCATATATATACATATATGTATATATGTATACATATGTATATATATATATGTACATATACATATATATGTACATACACACACACACACATATATATTTATACACACACACATATTTATGTATATATACATATACATATATATACATTGTTAGTAATAACTAAGAGGGGGGATGAATTAGTGGCCTCAACAATTTATCCTTTAATTAATAACCACCAATCAAATAATACCTCAGATTATTAAGTCCCTACAAGATGCATGCCATAAAATACTAATAATGATTTAATTGTCTGTCATTTTTCCTTTTCTGACCTTGTTCTCCTTGATAACTGATAAGCAGTATAACTATTTACTGACACTCAGTAAATATGCAGAGTATACCGATAAATCCATAAATTCATATGTGAAATGTAAAACATTAAAGTAATAAACCATACACACATAACACATGGATTTTGACGTGGAAACCCTGTTAAGGGAAAATCCACTGGGATCGGTACCCTAAATTTTCACTCTTCTAAAGTGAGCCCTGTTAGGAGCCAACCCTGTTAAAGGTTACAAACACACTATTAGGTGTGACCTTGTTAGAGGATTTTATACATAGAGGTTGTCACTTAGTATCGGGCATCTATTTCCTACCATCCTTGAATCAGCCTCCATCTTAGACTGTCAATAGGCTTTAGGAAAATCTTGCTACCATCCTTGAATTAGCCTCCTTCTTAGACTGTCAATAGGTATCTGGCAAGTCCAATGCTACTTTCATGAATCAACCTTTTTGGCACTCCTTAGGATGTACCTCAATCTATAGAAGATTGTTAAGTCATGCTCTGTTAAGAGACTTGATGTTTCAATGGTTAAATTGAAACACAATGACTTGTTTCTAATGCAACTTTGAATTGCAGATTTTTCAGATCTATTTAAATACATTACCTCTCTGATCAATGTATCAATTCAATTCCTTGTGCTCCACATTTTCTACTTTGTGATGTTGTGCTTCACTATTCATCGGTGTCTACAAAATTCTTTAGCTCTCCTTCAGCTTGATTGATCAGGACTATATGAAGTTATCCTTCATTAGTTTCTCTCTAGCATCCTCTTTCTATTCACTCCCCTTCATGTGATGTGATTCTTTAGAAATGAATAAAGCTTGTCTCTTATATAGACATGATATTCACCATTTCCTTATTCTTGATTCTTGGCGTGAAAAACAATCTAGCCAATCTGATTTAAAGCTTAACTCCTGATTTATCTCATAGTTATCTTCTTGCCAACTATACAAGTCTTCTTTAAATCAATCACTTAACTCTGGTCGAATAAAACAATGAAAACAACCAGTTAAGTCTATCTTCAGCTCTTGCCAGCTAGATATTTTGTCATTTTTTGAACTCTGTTCTGTCGGTCAACTCTGCAGTTAGTTGTCGGTGACAACTGCCAGTTCCATCGGTGTGACTCCAGTTAGCTTTGGGATCTCCATCCATCGGTCATCATTGGATTTTACTCATCGAGCAACTATATTTTTAGCTCGTCGGGTATCCTTTGATTTTGTTTTGTTGGGCAACACTATCTTCTGCTCGTCGGGTATCACTGTGACTTTTCTCCTTTGCCTTTATCGATGGTGTGCACTCCACCGGTGTTATCTGTCACTTAGTGAATACTTGACTTTTATGCACTGTTGAAAGCATAACCTTTGTTCCATTGATTCTCTAAATTGTTTTTCATTATGTACATGATCGTACAGATGATATCAAGTTGACATCAATGATAATAAAAACCATTAATTGATTTAATGTCTTGCATTATCTTCAACTTAACATTATCAAACACTTAATCAGTTACATGTCATCAATCTCTCCCTTTGGCATTGATGGCAACAAACTTATATTATCACACTATACTATTTCTAATACAATATGAAATACAACAGTTGAGATTCATCAAACTATCAATCATTTTGTTCTGTCAATCGATAAATGTCTAATCGCCAGTAAGCTTTGTGTTAGCTTAGATTTGATTCTTGTAGCTTTATACTTTCTGATGTGTTGAGTCCTCTTCTGGTGTCAATTTCTCTCTTTTTGTGATGTATTTTTCTCTTGTCTGCAACTCTCCCTTTGTATAATATTTCATACAATTTTTCTCTCCCTATGGATATGATCTCTCCCTGTTGGAGTAATATGATAATGGATAATCTTTCTTCTTTTTCTGAAGACTGTGATAATATGGATACTTTCTCTCCCTTTGACAATAATGCCAAACAAATATCTCATAGATATCTAACATTATGTCAAACGGTCTTTTCTCTCCATCCATAATATATTCCTTGAATTTCCCTTATCCATTAGCAATATAACAATATGTCTGGTGCTCGGTTCTAATATATACCTTTCTGTATATAAATGTAGCTTTGAAGTTCTTCTCTTTTTGCTTGCATCAACATGAATGATATTTTGATAATAATTAGGTTGATGCAGCCTTTAGTCTTTTACTAACTGGTAGACAAGGGTTTGACCCCTAGTCTCTTTCTCAAGTACTCAAACGTATACTTGGGCAGTGGCTTGGTGAATATATTAGCTAATTATTCTTTTGATTGCACATACTCAAGTATCACCTCTTTTTCTTGAACTTGTTCTCTTAAATAATGATACTTGATTGCAATGTGTTTAGTCTTTGCATGCATGACTAGATTCTTAGAAATATTTATTGCACTGGTGTTATCACAATAGATAATCACTGGTTCTGAGATCTTCATATGCATACCTTCCAGCAACTATTTGATCCATGCAATATTTGAGCAATTTTCAGCAATAACAACATATTCTGCTTCTGTAGTAGACTGTGAGATGTATCCCTACTTCTTTTTAATCCATGTGACAAGTTTGTCACCCATAAAGAATGCTCCTCTAGTCATCAAGATTTCTAGCCCAATCAGCATCGGTAAACACTTTTAGTTCAAATTTTCCTTCTCTTCTATACCATAAGCCAAACTCCTCAGTATTCTTCAGATATCTTAGGATTCTTTTCACAGGAGTCATATGTGATTCCCTTGGATTAGCAGAAAATCTAGCAACAATTCCTACTGCATGTGCAATATCTGGTCTAGTGTGTAAAACATACATGAGTTTTCCAATCATTGATCTGTACAAAGTCTGATTTACCTATGTTGTCTTATCTTCCTTTGTTAACTTACATCTAGTAGCCATCGGTGTTCCAACTGGTTTGGAATCTTCCATCTTGAATATTTTCAGGACCTCTTTGATGTATTTGGATTGTGTAATGAAAATACCTTCACTTTGTTGAATGATTTGTAGACCAAGAAAGAACTTGATCTCTCCAAACATAGACATCTCAAATTATTTTCTCATCTCATCAGCAAATGATTTTCATAGCATATCATTTCCTCCAAAATATGATGTCATCAACAAATATTTTAGCAATCAAAGTGTTAGCATCAGTATCTTCCTTTAAATAAAGATTACTATTTTCACTAGTCCTTATAAATCCAATACTTATTAGATAGGAATGAAGTCATTCATACCAGGCTCTAGGAGCTTGTTTCAATCCATACAAGGCTTTGTGAAGTCTACATACCATGTTCCTTTTGTCTGGATCGACAAACCCTTCTGGTTGTTAAATGTATACCTCTTCTTCAAGTATTCCATTTAGGAATGTTGACTTGACATCCATCTGATATACTTTGAGTCCTTTGTATGCATCATAGGCAAGTAGTATTCTTACTCCTTCTAGCCTAGCCATGGGTGCAAAGGTTTCTCCATAGTCTATACCTTCTTCTTGTGCATACCCCTTGCATACTAGTCTTGCTTTGTTTATTGTGACTTCTCCATTCTCGTTCAGCTTATTTCTAAATATCCATTTTGTACCAATGACATTCTTGTCATCTGGTCTTGGCACAAGTGACCATGTTTTGTTCTTTTCAATCTGCTCAATCTCATCATTCATAGCACTTATCCATTCTTCATTATCTAGTGCAGCATTGACAAATTTTAGCTCAAACTCACAAATTAAACAATTTGAGGTTAAAGACTTACTTCTTGTTCTTGTACCAGCTTTCTTATCTCCTATGATCTGGATCTCTGGATGGTTCCTTCTTACATATCTTGCAAGTAC
>MU224737.1:7460619-7471156 GCA_018584345.1 Thuja plicata
ATATATATATATATATATATATATATATATATATATATATGATGTGTTTATGATCTATTTTACTTTATACTTTACTTGTGATGCACATGATGTCTATGAGATGCTATGATTTATGACATGCTCCTTATTATGTATGCATTTCCTATTATTATGATGTTATGCATTTTTTTTTTGTATTTTCATATGCACTTTATGTGATGTCATGACTAGCTATGATGCAAACTTGATGATAGTGTATGCTAAATGATCTATATGTAATTTTATATGATGAATTCATGCATTTATGATGTGTACTATGTGATCTATGATGTATGCAAACTAACATGAAGGATGTATATTTTTTGTTGTATCATGATACTTTATCTAAAGGATTTTGTTAGGATTGAAAGAGAGAATTGTTAGTAATGATAGATAGAAAAATGAGAGAAAAATTGAGAGTGAATCTTGATTGAAACCTGGATTTCTTTTTGTAACGAGCCTTGAATTTCAACTTATTTCAGCAAGTTCTTTCATCATTGAGCCACTTTTATTATAGAAAATATAAATATCATCACACCTAGATATTAAATGATTTAGGCACGACTATCCTTTTGCATTCTAACAAGCACTGTGAACATACAAGGAATGAGGGTGATCCATCTAGGTCGGGCATTAAGAGTCGAGGTATGTGTGGCATATCACAACCAAATTATCTATCGCAATATGCTTTGCAATTAGATATCACATGTGTATGTGCAAGTTCTCTCCACAAACACCCAAAATGCTCTTTTAAGATTTCATGACCAACATCCCATAGAAAAAAGACAAACAAATAAGTCACAAACCATCCCAACATCTATAATTGCTTAATTAAATCATGGAGATGCATAAGAACATGACTTGCAAAAATCAAGACATAATAAGACCAAATTGACTCAATAAGTAAGCAACCATACATATTTTGTGTTTGTGTTTTTGTAGTAGTTTATATATTAAAATTTGACATTTTCTAATGTTGTCAGATGAAGTATAAGGTACCCCGTGTAAGACTGCTCCATCTAGTTTCAAGTGTTCCTTTCCTTGTCTAAGACAACATGACTATTTTGACAAAAGAGTGTGCTATAGGACTCTGTTGATAGATGGGATAGTGTGGTCAATTTGACTAAGGACTTGTTAATAAGTTTGAATTTTTTGACCTAGTTTTTCTGAAGCTCAAAATTGCTATATAATGTCATTCAATGCCTATTTTGAAATGCAAAAGAATTGAATTGATATGTCTAGGAGATTTTTTGCTGATTTTTCTTAGTTTTCCAAAAAAAAATTTGTCTGTGACAATTTTTTCAAGACTTTTTGTTAATGTTTTTGAATTTTATCACAACTATTTTTTATGTTTTTGGAATTTTTTTGAAGATATTTCTGATTTTTTTATTTTTCAAGTCATTTTTCAAATTTTAGGGATTTGTCAGAATTTTTTACCATTTTTCTGGTATTTTTTCAGAGCTTGATGGATCATGAAATTAGAGTGCCCCAGTCAGAATAGAGTGGGAAATTTATTATGGATTAGCCATGGTGGATTGAATTTGTGCTGAAATGGGACTATGGGACAAGAAAAAATGACAAAATTCAAGTCATGACATATATTATTATGGAATATGAGGTGAAATGACAAGTGATACCAAGTTGGAGTGATGATAGATGGTAGAATAAAGACTCTACACATGCCACCAGATTGTTCGGTTTTAACCATGGTACTTTCCCAAGGCACCACCGAAGTGGTTTTTACCATAGGACAAATTTATTTCTCTTATATTTCTATTTTTGTGTCACCAAAGACACCTGATTGACAGGTTTTTGCCAAGATAACCACTTTTTATTTTGTTTGCTTTTTTTGATTTTTTGCATTTTTGAATTGGGTCTACTCTAACAGCTATGAATAGTACTTGCATAGATGAAAGATAATGATGGGGTTGGATAGAAGCTGACCCTATGATGTGGATATCTGGTATGATCCAAACCTATAGACTGTTGTGATTGATGTAAGGACCCAACTAGTTTGGTTCAAACTTTCTTGGTTTTTCTCTTTCCATTTGTTTTTTTATATTTTCCATTAATACCAGGTCACCAACTTTGAAATCTTTGGGTATGACCTTTTGTTGTAGCTTCTCTTGAGATTTTTCTGATATGATTACAAATGTGTTAGTGTCTTTTGTCTATTTTCATCAAGAAAATCTAGCTCCTATAGTCGAGATAATCAATAATCCTCATCTGAAATGATGTGCCGAAGGGATACACATAATGATGGGATCTCAACCTCTATTGGAAAGATAGATTCCATACCGTATACTAGTGAATATAGAGTGGCTCCTGTAGGAGTACATAAATTAGTGTAGAATTCCCATAAGACAGGCTTGAGTTGGAGGTGCCAGTCTCGACCAACTTCATTAACTATCTTTTTTAGGATTTTTCTAATGGTTTTATTTGTAGCCTCAGCCTCGTTGTTACCTTGGGGAAAGTAGAGTGAAGAATAACTATAGTGGATATGGAATTTTTTGCAGAGCTCATCTACTTGTTTATTATTGAAGGGGGAGTCATGATTTGTAATGATGGTCTGTGGAACACCATACCAACTTATGATATAGTTCAAAATAAACTTGAAATCTATTTTCCAGTGTTGTAGGTCATCAGAATTGCTTCAACCCACTTTGTGAAATACACAGTGGCTATGATTATGTACTTATGACCATCAGAGGATAAGAGATTAATTTTTCCAACTAGGCCAGACCCCCATTGAGAGAAGGGACATGATTATGTTAGTGGTTGCAGCTCCTAAAATGGTGCATGGATGAGGTTCCCATAAATCTGACACTTTCTACACTTCTACACAAATAGGATAGTATATGTTTGCATTGTAGGCCAATAATACCCAATACTTAAAACCTTCTTGGCTAAGGTCAAGCCACTAGAATGAGCACCGCAAATTCCCTTGTGTACAAGTCTAATATCATTGTTTATGATTCTTCTGAGTTGAGACATTAGAGGAGTGTTCCATCCAAACTACATTGGTAAAGTGTATTGGCTATGATTATGTAATGAGTGGTCTTCCTTATCAAGGACTTCTTTTGGTTTTGGGACAAGTCTAGGGGGATAGTTTGGCTAGTTTAGTACACACATATATATTGTTACCAGGGAGAATTGGGACAAACAATTTCACACATGACCTCAAACTTGGGGACTTCAAAGGCAAGGACCATGAGCTGTTTGACCATGAATTCACAATGTGTCACATCTGGTGGCATGTTGAGAAAAGATCCTATATAGTATCCATGGCATATGCTACTTTTTTCTTGATTCTTAGGATTTTCTCAAATGATATCATCTCAAAATGTTTCTTGATGTCTTCTGCCAAGGCCTTATATAGAATTAGTTTGTCATCCTTAGTGTTGTAACTTCCATTGATTTGGTCGATAATTAGTTGAGAATCCGAAAACATCTATAATTGTTGGATCTTACAATAGACAACTATTTTGATCCCAATGATCAATGCTTCATATTATTCTATATTATTGGCATAGTCAAAAGTCAGTATGTAGGACGTCAGACTGAAATCTCCTTGGGGAGTGATAAATACTATGTTGATGCCTTATCCCTTTTGTGTGTGAGAATCGTGAAAGTATAATTTACACTATTTCTATTCCTCAAGGGAAAATATTCTTTCATCTAGAAACTCTATCAACATTGGATGAATAGAAGGTAAGGGTGCATCTTCTAGTTGGTTGAAGATAACTTGACCTTTTATTTCTTTTCTGTCCATGTAATCAATGTCAAACTCATTGAGAATCATGAGCCATTTGGTGAGACATGCTATTAATGTGGCTTTACTCAATAAATATTTCAATGGATCAATTTTTTATATTAGGATCATCTTCTATCTTAACATGTACTGTCTGAGATTTTGGGAAGCAAAAACTACAACCAAACTTGCTCTTTCAATTGCAGTATAATTTAGTTCATAAGCCAAAAGTGTTTGAATGATATAATAGATGAATCTTTCTTTTCCTTATGAATCATTATATGCTTATAATTCCCCCGGTGAGTGCTTTGTAGTGAATATGTATAATAGTAAGGCCTGATCAAGAATGGGTGCCACTAGGACTAGTGTTGAAAGAAGACAATCCTTCAAAATTTGAAAATCATTTTGGAAATATTTTGTCCATGTAAATTTTACATATTTATGTAGAAAGTACTGGAATGGATGACACTTTTTAGCTAGCTGTGAAATGAATTATCTTACTAATTGTGGTATGCCATGTAGACTTCTGAACTTCTTTAAGTTGTTGGTGGATGCATATTGATAATTGCTTAAACTTTTTTGGGACAATCTCTATTACTTTGTGGGAGACAATTAATCCCAAAAAATTTCCTCATGTGACCCAAAAGACACACTTATTTTGGTTTTGGGACAAGTCTAGGGGGATAGTCTGGCTAGTTTAGTACACACATATATATTGTTACCAGGGAGAATTGGGACAAACAATTTCACACATGACCTCAAACTTGGGGACTTCAAAGGCAGGGACCATGAGTTGTTTGACCATGAATTCACAATGTGTCACATCTGGTGGCATGTTGAGAAAAGATCCTATATAGTATCCATGACATATGCTACTTTGTTCTTGATTCTTAGGATTTTCTCAAATGATATCATCTCAAAATGTTTCTTGATGTCTTCTGCCAAGGCCTTATATGGAATCAGTTTGTCATCCTTAGTGTTGTAACTCCCGTTGATTTGGTCAATAATTAGTTGAGAATCCCCAAACACCTATAGTTGTTGGATCTTACAAAAGACAACTATTTTGAGCCCAATTCTCAATGCTTCATATTCTTCTATATTATTGGCACAGTCAAAAGTTAGTATGTAGGATGTCAGACTGAAATCTCCTTAGGGAGTGATAAATACTATGTTGATGCCTGATCCCTTTTGTGTGTGAGAATTGTGAAAGTATAATTTACACTATTTCTATTCCTCAAGGGAAAATATTCTTTCATCTAGAAACTCTATCAACATTGGATGAATAGACGGTAAGGGTGCATCTTCTAGTTGGTTGAAGATAGCTTGACCTTTTATTTCTTTTCTATCCATGTAATCAATGTCAAACTCATTGAGAATCATGAGCCATTTGGTGAGACACGCTGTTAATGTGGCTTTACTCAATAAATATTTCAATGGATCAATGTTTTCTATTAGGATCATCTTCTATCTTAACATGTAATGTCTAAGATTTTGGGAAGCAAAAACTACAACCAAACATGCTCTTTCAATTGCAGTATAATTTAGTTCATAAGCCAAAAGTGTTCGAATGATATAATAGATGGATCTTTCTTTTCCTTATGAATCATTATATGCTTATAATGCCCCCGGTGAGTGCTTTGTAGTGAATATGTATAATAGTAAGGGCTGATCTAGAATGGGCGCCACTAGGACTGGTGCTGAAAGAAGATAGTCCTTCAAAATTTGAAAATCATTTTGGCAATCTTTTGTCCATGTAAATTTTATGTATTTTTGTAGAAAGTACTGGAATGGATGACACTTGTCAGCTAGCTATGAAATCAATTATATTACTAATTTTAGTATGCCCTATAGACTTCTGAACTTCTTTAAGTTGTTGGTGGATGCATATTGATAATTGCGTGAACTTTTTTGGGACAACCTCTATTACTTTGTGGGAGACAATTAATCCCAAAAAATTTCCTCATGTGACCCAAATGACACACTTCTTTGGTTTTAACTGTACCTTGTATTCCCAGAGTCTATCAAAGGCTGGTCCTAATACTAGTAAATGTAGATTCCTCTCTAGGGATTTTTCCAATATATTATCTACATAATCTTCAATTTTGATATGCATCATGTCATGAAAAATAGTTTTCATTGCTCTCTGATATATGGCACCTTCATTTTTTAGACCAATGGGCATGACACACAAACAGTAAGTGCCCCAGGCACAAGTGAAAGATGTTTGTGTTGATCTTCTAGCACAATCATAATCTGATTATATCAGAGAAACCATCCATGAGCGATAAGATATTATACCCTAAAGTGAGATAAAAAATCATGTCTATGTTTGGAAAGGGGAATTCATCCTTTGGACAAGCCTGATTTAGATCTCTAAAGTCAATGCAGATTCTTATAACTCCAAATGGTTTTGATACAAGTACCATATTGGAGATCCAATCAACATTGTCAATAGGCCTTACAAATCATGCATCTAATAGTTTATTCAATTCTTCTTTGATCAACAATCCAATTTTAGGATGCATCTTGCACATTTTCTATTTGTACAATTTTGCTCCCGACTTTAGTGGTAGATAATGTAGCACTAATTATGGATCTAACCCAGGCATGTTATATTATGATCAATAAATTTTATTGGTTGTCCTTTAAGAACTGAATGAACCATTCTCTTTCTTCTAGAGTTAATGGCTCTGCCAAGTGGAATAGTCTTTGTGTTTCTGTAGTGCGAATGTTGATTATTGTTGTTTTCTCTACTAGAAGTGGTGAATGTTTCTCATATAAGGGAAGTATATCAATATCTCCATCCTTGGGCACCTCAGGGAGGTTTTCACCCTCAAATACATCTTTTGTTTTTACTGTTTCACAACTAGAAGGTGCCTTTAAGTTTTTACCTAATAGCCTTATATTTTCTTAATCATTTTTATGACTATAGGATTGATATAAATCCTCAAAGCATGTTGTCATGTCCAATTCAATGTTGAAACCTACCTTGTGGTTTTCCATAGGTATGCCTTGTCTTAGTTTGAATAATTCAAAAATAGCTTCATCATTCTCAAAAACATCTATGGTCGGTGGATTTTTTTGTTCCTAATCAATAAGGTCAGGGTAAACCAAAGCTATGATATCCTTGGTTTGGAAGGATGAAATTGGGAGTTCAGTTAAGGTATTGAAATATGAATCATTAATTGATTCATTGGTTTCTGCAAAGGATGAGGATGAAGGTTGAGATCGGTTCCAAAATTTGTCAATCCAAGCTCTACGATCTATGGGTCTATTGTGCAAAGATAGGTGGGAAATGACAATGTTAAGATGTAAGGTATTGATGGTGTGTGGGGAGTTCCACTCATAGTCATTCGTGTCTGTGCCTGAATGTAGTTCCTCAAATGTCTCAACTTTCCTATAAACATAATCATTAATATCAAAGGGTAGAGAGGTATTCATAATGACATCTTCTAGTGGTCTATAACTTAATCCATCATGCTTTTGGTTTTGGGTAGATACAATTGGCTCCACAATTCCTTTTTCATTCTTTCCTAAGTCAGATCATCCATTATATCCTTTTTCTAGGACAATAGTGTACCCTCGTCCATATTCATGTACTATAATTTTTAGCTTAGGGGGTTCTCTGTCTATATACAACCAAGAAGATAAGTTGTCTTCAATGATCTCCTCTTGTATGTATCCCCATATTACAAAAATGGTTGGTGGATAGACAATTGATAAATGTTGTTTCCTCTTAAGAGGTTGCCTAGCTTTTCCATAAGAACGGGGGGAGATCGGTAGCTTGCCTACACAAATGTTTTTGCATAGGTGCATTCTCCACATCAATTTTCCTAAACTTGGATTTTGAGCTCTGACATGGGTGCCTTTGTTGATTTAGCAAGGTCTGCATAACCTATGTTTTGAGAGGAGGAGACATCAAATGCCTCCTAATTTTTGGGTACTTGATTTGAAATAACTCCTCTAAGATTTGTGTAGTAAAGAAAGGGATCTCTATCACTAGGAATAGTGATTTCAACTCCATCATGAGGAAAATTTAAGCTTTGATGATAATTATATGGTACTACCTACATGGAATGGATCCATGGCGTTCCCAGGAGCATATTATAACCTAGCTCTAGGTCCAGTACCTGGAATGTAGTGTCTTGCATTTCTAGACCAAGTCTGATAGGGAGGCTTATTACGTTCTTGTAAGGATTCTCTTCATCATCATATGCTCTTCTTATGATATTTTTGGTAGCATCTACATGAATTCTAGAGAAGCCCAATGCTTTTACCAATTTTAGGGTACAAATATTTAGATCCACTCTGCCATCTATCAAGACTTATTTGATTTCATGGAGGTGGACAAAGACTTTGAGATGTAAAGGATCATTGTGAGATGGTTTATGGGCTGGGATGTCTTTCTTAGTGAAGGAAACATGGTGTTGTGTGGAAAAATTTCCCACCATGGCTTGAAATTTATCAACATCCATGTCTTTCATAATAGAGGACTGATGTTTGGTGCCACAATTTTTTATGAGGCTCCTTGTACTGTGATTTTAGAGTGATAGGTAGCAACAACATAATTTGTATTTGGACCTTAGATAGTAATGGCGTTGATGGTGAGGTTAGGGTATTTTTTGGTATAAGTGAGGTTTGCCTTATTATCATGCCCAAATGTGGAGGCATTACCTTTACCATGATCCATCATTGGAATTGAGAACATTTTAATTGTCTTGATTGGTGGTGCTTAAATTTGAAATAATTTCTATTTCACCAGGATCAATGAAATCTTGGACAATGTGTTTAAGTTGCATGAAATTTTTTGTTTTGTCTCGCTTAGTTCTATGGTAATTATAGAAAATATTGTCATTCCACCATGTTAGTTTTATGGTACCCTCGTAATTTTTGATTTCAAGAAATGTAACTGAATGAGATTGTAGTATTTTCTCAAGAAATTTCTCAAGAGGTTCTGCAAGAGGCATAAAGTCTCGAGGTGGAGGGATGTTCCTTCTTGCATTATTTTGTTGGTATGTCTGATTGGCTTCCTATTTTTCCATGTCAATATTGTTTATCCCTTGGACTATGTGCACTAGTTGGGATTGTTGGGCAGGTGTTGATGGTGCCTGTATGTGCATGAATGGTTGAGCTACCTTAGTGTCAATAACACCATCATTTGTCACATTCTTGTTCTTAGACCGGTATTTGGATTTTTTGTAAGGTATTCAATTAGTGGTCTCTTTCTTGATGGATCCTTTAAGGTGAGGTAAATTTATGCCTTTAGCCCTTCCTCGACTAGCTCTTCGAAGGTCTCAACATGTTAGGAATTTAATTCACACATCATGTCTAGTTGACAATTTTTTATGAACATATGGATCTTCTCTTTCATGTGTACATGGAAAGATGCCTTTGAGGAAACATTTCTCCAAAATTTTAAGAACGAGGCAAAGTTCTCATGACTGTTGTTCTTCTTGGTAGTATAGAGATCCATTAACGTTATTTCCATGACAATGTTGTGTGAATAGTGTGATATGAACTTTTAAACTTGTTCATTCCATGAACGTATCCTAGGAGGAAGTCTAGAAAGACACTCCATGGCTGACCCACCAAGACTACATGGGAAAATTCTCATCAGGTAGGTTTCATCGTATGCCACTTCTATGCAGGCCATGGAAAATTCCGGTATATGCTCTCGGGGATCACTCTTTTCCTTGTACCTATAGAATTTAGGTGTCTCAAATTTGTGTGGAAAATGTGGCATGTGCATCGTCCTATCAAATGGATAAGGACCAAGGTCAACTGTAGTGTAATTATTTTTAGGAGCACCCATTTGAAAGTTTATGACCTTTTGTTGGAGGGTTAGGAGTTATTGAGAAAAGGCTTCAATGGGCATCAGTGTATGAATGTTGTTGAGTATGTTGGGGTGGTGGAATGTATGGAGGCTTTTGAGTATGGTGGGGTGGTGGAATGTATAGAGGCTATTGAGTATGCTAGGGTGGTGGAATGTATGGAGGGTGTTGAGTGTAAGGAAACTAAGGTGCGGAAACAACTTCCTACACTAATCTCTTAAGGAAAGTATTGTGCAAATTCTTTTAAATCCTTACAATTCCAGATTTGTTAACTACTTTAACAAAGATATTGTAGCCATATACCATGCATATAGAAAATAAAGAATGACACAATGATTTACCCTAGGGAAAACCTTTCGGTAAAAAACCCCAGCACTCCAAAACCTACACAATGTATTATCTTCAACACAATGGTTAAAACACACTTGCAATGCAAGTTCTTTCGGGAGACAATTGACACACAAAGATGAATCTAGTAGCACTAGATCATACCAACAATACACTCTTTATTATATATCTGTCTGCAAACCTAAAAATGCTTATATAATGCACTTTTCTTTTTAGGGCAACTTCCAAAGATAGTCATATTAGGGTTTTACCGTTCTCTGAGAACCTGAACCCCACAATTATGGAAGAGTGTATAGTACTCAACTTTATCAGTTGCCACATGTCATTGCATGTCTTCACCTATCACTGGATCCTCTAGAAATAGCTCTTACGTGTCATAGGAATATGTCATAACCGTTTCAGCCATGATCTCCTTACACACAATTCAAGATGCCGACACATCAAGTGTAGTGACACATCAAAATGCTAACTAGACATGTACACTCACACTTAATTACATTATTTGCAAGAAATACATTTTACAAAACAAATAATAAGAATAGGAATTATCCAAGGTTGAGACACCTTATTCCTAACATTCTCCCACTTG
>MU224737.1:7473781-7503748 GCA_018584345.1 Thuja plicata
TGTTCACATAAATCAAATTTGAGATTACAATCATTTAGCCCCTCGATGAGATTTTTAGTTTTCAAGGTCCTAAGACCCTTCTCACCAATGTGACCAAATCTCATATGCCACAACATTATCTTTTCTATAGGAAGCTTGCCTTCCAAAGTGTTTGCACCCTTAGGTACACTTACTACACTGCCATCAGAACCCATTTCCATAGTCTTCTTTACTACTCATTCAGATGGTGGGGATGAAGTGATAGCTTCTCTCTTCTTTGAAACAAAAGAACTATTGTACTGAGCAATGCATGCATCAAGCTGAAACAAAGTACCTTTAGCGAGCACCATAGAACCTCTCATCATCTTGCATCCATCTTTTGAAAAGACAAATTGCACACCTACATCATTCAACATACTTATAGATAATAGGTTTCATGCCAAACCTGGAATGTGCATAACTCCATTGATTCCCTTTACTCTTCCATTAGGAAATCTAATAGTGACCCTTCCGCGTCCAACTATCTTTAGGTGAGAATCATCACCCAAGTACACCTTTCCACCATCAAACTCTTCATATTTTGAGAACCAGATTTGATGAGAGATCATGTGAAAAGAAGCACCCAAGTCTACCAACAACACATCATCAGATGCATGGGCTACCAAAGCTGCAATAAAAGCATCTCCATCTTCTTGAGATTTTTCAGAAGCTGAATCTGAGCCTTTCTTCTTCTTCTTCGGTTCTTTGCAGTCCCTCTGGAAGTGCCCAAATTTATCACAGTTCCAACATTTTACCTTGGACTTTCCAAGAGTCTTAGAACTCCCACAGGTTTTGGATCTGCCCTTCTTTGACTTATTGTCATTTTGCTTTCCTTTGTCATTGGATCTCCCACGAATAGCAAGGGCTTCCTTAGACGAATCTGAAGTCTTTCTTCGCATCTCCTCAAATAGCAGCAAAGACACCACATCATCCATACAGAATGTGACTATGGTAATTCTGAGAGCCATCATAAGATGGTCCCATGAATCTGGCAAGGAACAAAGTAGGGTCATACATTGATCCTCCTCGATCTTGGCACCAGATGATGCCAAATGTGCAATCAATAAATTGAATGCATTGAGATGATCAATTACGGATCCACCTTCCTCCATTCTTAAAGAATACAAATTATTTCTCAGGAACAACTTATTCACCAGAGATTTGGCCTGATACACAGACCCAAGCCATTTCCACAAAGAATTTACAGTAGTCTCATCAAGAACATTCAGAAGAATGACATCTGCTAGACAGAGTCTGATGAGACCCTTAGCCTTCCGATCCTTGATCTCCCAATCCACTTGAGATATCGCTGTAGGTCTCACATCAAGTGAAGTAGCCTCCCATAGATCACGGTCTTCAAGCATGTCTTCCATCTTGAGTTTCCACAACTCAAAATTAGTGCTATTAAATTTCTCCACCTCCATTATACTATATGAGGAACTTGCCATCTCAATCTGCAAATAAGATTCAAAATGCTCTGCACAAAAAACTCCCACTCAACTTGAGATTAGCTCAAAAAACCCTACCCAACAACTAGGATCAAAAGTTGATCAGGTTCTGATACCACTTGTAAGGAAACTCAGGTGCGGAAACAACTTCCTACACTAATCTCTTAAGGAAAGTATTGTGAAAATTATTTTAAATCCTTACAATTCCAGATTTGTTAACTACTTTAACAAAGATATTGCAGCCATATACCATGCATACAGAAATTAGAGAATGACACAATGATTTACCCTGGGGAAAACCTTTCGGTAAAAACATTTAGCACTCCAAAACCTACACAATGTATTATCTTCAACACAATGGTTACAACACACTTGCAATGCATGTTCTTTCAGGAGACAATAAACACACAAAGACAAATCCAGTAGCACCATATCATACCAACAATACACTCTTTTTTCTATATATGTCTGCAACCCTAAAAATTCTTATATCATGTGCTTTCCTTTTTAGGGCAACTTCCAAAGATAGCCGTATTAGGGTTTTACCATTCTCTGAGAAAATCGAAACTCAACTTTATCAGTTGCCACATGTCATTGCATGTCTTCACCCATCATTGGATCCTCTAGAAATAGCTCTTACATGTCATAGGAATCTGTCATAACCGTTTCAGCCAATTTCTCCTTACACACAATTCAAGATGTCGACACATCAAGTGGAGTGACAGATCAACATGCCAACTAGACATGTACACTCACACTTAATTACATTATTTGCAAGAAATACATTTTACAAAACAAATAATAAGAATAGGAATTATCCAAGGTTGAGACACCTTATTCCTAACATTGAGTATGATGGAATGGTGGAACGTACGAAGACTACAAAATATTCTAGGGTGGTGTTGGAGGGTTCAAAGCACTGGACCCATTTATTTCATGGTGTATAAAAATTGTAGATGAAATCATCAAATAGTTCGGGTTGACATGAGGTTTTTGTTGAGGTTCCCCTTGATTGATTTGAGGATTCCTAAATTGGAAGTGTTGGTCATATCTTATCCATTTTCCATGTCTATTGTCTAGGGCTAGGTTAGGGTACAAAAAAGGTTTTCTCCCCTGATAAATTTCTTAGTTTTTATGCTTGGTTCACAGCTCCAATGATCTATGGCCTAAAACCCTAAGTCTTTGTGCAAAAATCTAGTTTAAATATTGAAGACCCTACTAAATCTTGTTATTTCCTTAGGCTTTTATTTCAAATTTATAGTCGTTGGTGCAAAACACCCTAAACCCTTCATGGCTTGGCTTCTATTTTGCAGTTACCTTTTTTGGTCACTTAAAATATCTTAAACCCAGGTGCTTATTTGTTATGTTCGAGCGGGGCCATCCCTTTTAATTTTCCCCAAGTCTAAGTAGGTGATGAATAAATTTAATTATTTCCCTAAGTCCTAAGTTTTTTTCTCGACATAGATACCTTTAACATCTCCTATGCATGTCTTATTTGATCCAATGTTGAGTGCTATCCCTTCATTGTGAAGATGAAGATCTTTATTGTTCAAAGCTAACGTGCCTACCTAACATGTGGAGGATGGAAGGACCAGGTCTGCGTAAAGGGAAATAAGTTAAAGGAAGTTCAAGTTTGATCAGATCTACGGTGAGTGTGAAGCCTTAATCATGAAGATGAAGATCTTTACCCTTCGTGGCATTGCACTGTGTCGACATGTGGAAAGATGTCAGATGTTGGTACTATCTGTGGTCGGTTATCAAGTGGGAAAGTCTCAGATGATCCTATGGTTTGCATGAAGCCTTAAGGATGAGATGTTATTGATTTAAATCATCAAGGAATTGCGCCTTTGTGCCATGTGTAAAGTTGTTGGGGCTACAAACATGTTAAAGACACATCAGTTTTAGATAGATCAACGGTTTGCACTTTTCCCTTAAAGTGTAAGATGAAGATCTTTATGGTTTGCGACATCACACTTGATTTCCATGTAGTATTTCTGATGTCATCACTCTAGGTTTTCAATGGTAGATAAAGAGATAATAAGTTTGAAGAAGATCTATGTCCAACATAGAGCTTCAAATAAAATATGGGAATAGATTAATCAATCAAGGCATTGCGCCCTTGAACCACATGTCCCAGTGGTTCTGGATGAAGTTAGAAAGAGTAAGGTAAAAGAATAGTTAACTTAAATAAGATCGTGTGATGGGTGTAAAACCTTAAAGGAAAAAGTGATCAAGATCTAGTGTTCAAGAAATTACGCTATGTGATCACGTGTCCAGCCTGGTTAGTGAGACTTGTAGTTTTGAAGCTGAGGGTAAGATTAATGCATAGTTTAGTTAATTTTCATTGGATGACTAGTGCGGAGCCTTAAAAGTGAAGTTGATTGAAATTTAGTCTTCAAGGCATTGCACCTGTATGACATGTGTTCAGATCAGATCTATAAAGCCTGGGTAACTTAAAAGGCATCTACGACTCTATTTTAAAGTGGTAAAAGGTTTAAACCTAGACTTTCGATGGAGATTTCCATGCCAGGTCTAGCAGTTGCAACCATTTTTCAAATATTGAAATTCTTTTCTCAAGGTTTTCAAGCGGTAATTTGTGTCATTTTGTTATAGAGTAGTAAATGGATCGATCTGATCTTCTGGGCTATGTTTTTACAGCTGTTGGATGTAGTATGGAGGAAATATTGGTATTTTTGAATGCATTTAACATAGATTATCTTCTTATGGTTTCTGGTTATCTTGTAATCAGTTTAAAAACCTTTATTTTGGCTTTTATGTTCTTAGCCATTAATAGGTCTTTTATCAGAGTGATTTTAAGGTGAAAATTAGATTGTCAAGGACCTTGGCTTTCCCAGAAATGGTAGTTGGATTTCTGCAAATCTGAAGGGCTAAAATGTTCTTGGGTAATTAATGAGGGATCAAAAATTCCATTCATTGTTCCTTTTACAGGTCATTGTTCTTCAATTTCCCAAGATAATTGGTGGCTAAACTAGATTCTTCCCAATAGAATGTTTCAAAGGAATGTTTTAAGCTATATGACAGAGATGGTTGGTTATTGTGATGAATTAATGTTATCTATCATGTAGTATTTTAATAGGTTTTAGCCCTAACCCTAAATGGATCTGAAGCTTGTTGTAGTCCTTGTTTCTATAAAAAGGACTTCCCGGATCATTTTGTAAGGATAGGAATTTTATGCCACAAAAGCTTGTAAAGCTCTGCATTTCATGATTAAGATTATCAAGTGGTCTTTTGGCCCTAATTTCATATGTAATTGAATTTTTAATATCAATATATGTATGTACTTCCTTTTATTTGTGTGACCTGATTGAATAGTTGTCTCTGTTCCAGCCTTTATACTCATTTGGATTGGTTGTTAAGGACATTTCAGTCCATCACTTCGTAAGGCAGAGTGTCAAACTATATTAAGGTTTCTTTCATGGAGATAATTAAAATATTTATGGTAGTTTTAGTGAGTAGAGGATTGTAGAAGATTCAAATGATAAGTATTTTTTATTTTAGGGAGTATGAATGGATTATGTAAAGCATAGTCTAATTTAGTGATCATTTGCAAGATTTACATTTGATATATCTTTGTTTTTGAAGGTCTTTACATATTGAATGACTACATGCCCATTGGATAAGGCATTGATATAATATTTTAAATTATGTTGTTCTGATCAAATATTGATACAAATTGTTACAATTTTAATTTTATTTTACATCTATTATGCCTCCCTATTGAAGAACTACTAAATATTTAGCGAAAAAATGAGGTACACCCACTTGAGCTTGTAGAGATCAAAGTGAAGGAGGATTTAATCCTCTTTAATTGGACTTATTTTTTGACATAATCAGAATTTGGGTTTCATAGAGTCAAGAATTGCTTCTATATAGCATTCTACAAGAAAAATCTCCAACAAATTGGTGACTCTGCTACGGATTTTGAAGAAAAATATTCTTTGTGATTAGTGTTGTAGTTTCCCAACTAGTTGTGAGTGGTGACTCTGAAAGATCTCTACATCAGTGCTGAGTAATATATATATATATATATATATATATATATATATATATATATATATATATATACACATTTTCTCAAAATGAATAACAGATATATTAGTTCTTGGATGAACAAAATCCAGAGGAAAAGATGGAAGATGGACTTCCAACTACTTCTAGAGGAGGTCAGTCAAGAAAAGGGAAGAATGATAAAGGAATTCATCAAACTAAGAAACAAGAGGATAATATTAGAGGAGAGAATCCAATCCAACATAGTCATGAAGAAAATATTGTTAGGAATAATAGTCCACAAGACAACTAAGAGGGGGGAGGTGAATCAGTTGTAATCTAGATTATTAAACTTTATACTTTATAAACCAAATCTGCAAATGTAAATGATAACATAGTAATAGACAACACCATAACACAATATTTTTTGTCAAGGAAACCGTGTTAAAGGTAAAACCCCGATGGGAATTAACACCCACAAATAAAGTACTGAGAGTATAGTATCCCTATTAAAATATATTTTCCCTGTTAGGAGCTTGTTATAATATTTCAATACACATTCCCTGTTAGGAGACAAGCCCTATTAGGAGTCAAAGAAAATAGTAGGCTTACTGCCAAGGCACACTGCCCAAAGAAGGTTAAAGCCACCCTCAAGGATTTACAATCCAAATCAAGTGTATACAACAAATACACATTCTAGTGAGCTATCAAATAGCAACTGTCTTTTCTTGGTCAGTTCCAATGATGCATCAAATCTGCTTTGTATCCAGCAGTCAACAAGCTTTGTAACTTCCACACTTCTCTTTCTTTTCTCTGTCACACTTCTTCTTAATAATTTATCTTTCATATATACCCCCTTACAATAATTCATTAGGTCAGCCAGTTAAGATTTCCTAATACATAAGTAACTAGGTCAGTCAATTAAGGCTTTCCATCATACAAATAATTACATAACCCCTTGCTAAGATACACATGGTATCTAAAAAAAGTATACAACATTTAAAATTCATTACATATACTTTTAGATCCACAATTCATGTTCATAATTAATTTCACATGCTACATGTCTGAAGTAGGCTAGGAAATAGGTCTTCTCCATAATACATGCCACGACTGACATTATCAGTATCCAATCAACAAACAAAATCAACCCATTACTCTATCATATGTTGGCTGTCCATCGGTAAGCTCACAAGTTTTGAAATATCTTCGCTAGAAAGATATACCTGAAACATACAGATGTGCTCTGTCCAGAATCACAGTTACAGTCTAGAAAACTAGTCTTCACTAAATCAACTGTAACATCCACAGTAGGGATTATAAAATCAAGTGACCTTAGGGATAAGGTCAGCACACATCCTTATGCATAAGTCCAACTTTGATCATTCTGAATCATCCGTACAGTGTCCGTACACTGCATCCTGTTAAGTAGCCAGTCTATCTTCTTCATAGAAATATATGTTGACAGCAGTGACAAAACATGAATATCAACAGCATGATCAATAACCAAAACTGATATCATTGAACAATCTCCCCCTTTGGCATTGATGGAAACATATGGGAAAATCCATATGTATCAACCCAAAAGTACTCTCTCTCAATACAATCTTATCAATATCCTCAACACAAATCTCCCCAAACCAGTAGGGATTTTCACATAGATTTCTTCTCCCTTTGGAAGCAATGGAAAAGGGTGCCATACTTCATCTGTAGTATTCTGTAAGATGTAGATTTTTCAAATCTTCATGTCTAATCAGCTAGGTTCAAGATCACCCAAATGTCCTCCATGGTATTCTCCTGCGATCACTCCCCCTAAGGATTAGATCCATACATCAAGTCTAGAGAATGGTATAGCTCTGAGATCCACTAGACTAATTCACATCTGCATCATTTAGTTTTCACTGGGAGGGGCCATCACCCCAATCATGCCTTTGAGATATTGAAAAACATATTTTGGAAAAAGTTTAGTAAATATATCTTCTATCTGTTCCTTTGTGCTAATATACTCCAGTTTAATCTCTCTATCTGCTACCTTCTCCCTTAAGAAATGATATTTGATGGAAATATGTTTAGTCTTTGAATGCATTACATGATTCTTTGACATATTCACTGTGCTGGCGTTATCATAATGGATAACCAGTGGTTCTTTGAAAATTATTCTGATGTCCTTCAACATTTGTATCATCCAAACAACTTGTGTACAATTTATTGCAGCTACAACATACTCTGACTCAACAGTAGATTGAGAAATATAGTTCTTCTTCTTTCTCAACCAAGAAACCAACCTTTTTCCAAGGAAAAATGCTCCACCACTTGTTCTCTTCCTGTCATCTACATTACTTGCCCAATTAGCATCAGTAAAAGCCTGCAATGTAAAGTCATCATATTTTTCATACCATAGTCCATACTCTACTGTCCCTTTCAAATATCTAAAAATTCTTTTCACAATAGAAAAATGTGTCTCTTTAGGATCTTCCTGATATCTAGCCATAATTCCAACTGCATTGGTAATATTTGGTCTAGTGTGTGTCAAATATTGTAGACCTCCAATCATTGATCTATACTTAGTCTGCCCAACACTTTGAGTCTCATCATCTTTAGTTAGTTTGTTCTCTGTCACCATGGGTGTTCCAACAGGTTTACAATCTTCCATTCCAAATTTCTTCAACATTACCTTAAGATACTTGTTCTAAGATATAAATATGCCATTCTTACTTTGATTAATTTGCAAACAAGGAAAAAATTTCATCTCACCAATCATTGACATTTCAAACTCATTCTCCATTTCTTCAGAAATTTTTTTACTCATTTCATCATTTCCTCCAAAAATGATATCATCAACAAAAAATTTCTATAATTAATATTCCATGTTCATCAGTTCTTAAATATAAATTACTATTTGCATTACCTTTTCTGAAACCAAGACGAAGTAGATATTTGTCCAGTCTTGCATAATATGCCCTTGGTGCTTGTTTTAGTCCATACAGTGCCTTCTTCAGTCTGCAAACCATTTTTTCATCATCTGTCAAAGGAAAACCATCAGGTTGATCAATGTACACTTCTTCTTCTAGATCACCATTCAAGAATGCTGATTTCACATCCATCTGATACACTTTGAAGTCTTTATGTGCAGCATAAGCAAGGAATAGTTTCATAGCTTCCAATCTAGCAACATGTGCAAATGTTTCTTCATAGTCTATGCCTTCTTGTTGTGAGTAGCCTTTACATACCAGTCTAGCATTATTTCTTACCACTATGCCTTCCTCATCCATTTTTTTTTTGAAAACCCACTTAGTGCCAATCACATTATTGTTCTTAGGTCTTGGAACCAACTCCCAAGTACTGTTCTTCTTTATCTGTTCTAGTTCTTCTTCCATGGCTCTAGTCCAAGATTCATCTTTACATGCTTCATCAGTAGCCTTTGGTTCAACTTGAGAAATCAAATAGATCTCATCTCTAACTTTAGATCTAGTCATCATGCCTTTTCTTGTATCACCAATAATTTGTTCTTCAAGGTGGTTTTTCTTTACATACCTTGGTGTCTTTAATGTCTCAGTAGCTTCGGCCTATTCTTCTTCCTCAATCTTATTCTCGATCATCAGGGATCCTTTAGGTTCAACAACAACTTCTCTTGATTTTGTTATCTGACCACAATCATACATTCTTTCTTGAATTTGAAATTTCTCATCTATCCTCACATTGGTGCTTTCAATTAGTTTCCTTAGCCTCAGATTGAAACATTTATATGCTTTACTCTTAGTGGAATAACCAAGAAAGATTCCTTCATCACTTCTAGCATCAAACTTGCCTATCTCATAATCTCTTTTTATATAACATTTACTACCAAATATTCTAAAATATTTCACAGTAGGTGCATGATCAAACCATAATTCATAAGGAGTTTTATTTGTACCTTCTCTTATCTAAATTATGTTTAATGTGTACACAGCAGTGCCAACTGCTTCTTTCCAATGAACATGTGATACATTTCCTTCCAACAACATAGTCCTTGGAACATCTAATATGGTCCTATTTCTTCGCTCTGCTATCCCATTCTGTTGTGGAGTTCTATGAGCTAAAGTTTGTCTATGTATTCCATTTTCTTCACAGTATGTGTTAAACAGTTCTTATGTAAACTCTCCTCCTCTGTCCGATTTCAAACATTTCATCTTTAAACCAGATTCATTCTCAAATTGTGCTTTGAAAAACTTGAACTTGTCAAATTCTTTAGATTTGTCTCTCAAATATGTAACCCACATCATTCTATAAAATTCATCAACAAAAAGAATAAAATACCTTTCACCATAGTATCATCTTGTTCTTGTAGGACCACATAGATCTATGTGCACCAGATCCAACTTCCATTTTCCTGAATAATCTTTTCTCTTGAAAGTTCTTCGAGTCTATTTCCCCATAACACATTCTCTACACATAGTGTTAGATGGCTTTACAATTTTAAGTAGATCTCTAACTGACTTTGTCATACTTTCCTTCACAATGTTATCAAAATTAACATGACAAAATATTTTGTGCCATAACCAGCTGTCATCAACCTTTGCAACAAAACAAGAAGCTTCAGATGTGTTCAATTCAAATACATTACCTCTGGATTTAGTACCAGATGCAATCAATTGTCCTGTTTTGCTCTTGATATAAAATTTTCCATTTATGAAGCTCACTTGATAACCCTTGTCCACTAATTGTCCTACACTCAACAAATTGTGCTTAAGTCCATCAACAATTAATACATTGCTAGTGTTAGTCTTTCCATCCAAGGAAATAGATCTAATTCCAATAATAAGTTTAGAAGTATTGTCACCAAATCTAACAACACCACCATCATGTCTTTTAGAACTCACAAACTTATTTTTATCTCCAGTCATATGATGTGAACAACCACTATCTATGACGCATTCAGATTTCTTTTCAACTTGAGATACTAATGTTTTTTCTTCATGCATAGGTTCATCATCTTTAATAGAAATAAATTTGATTTCATCATAATCACCATTCTCGTCATCAGATATACCTTCACTAGCATAATAACATTCCTTATCCTTTGAGAACTTAGAATTGAAAATCTTAGGTTTGTGCTTTGGAATTCTTGCAGGACATATAGATGCAAAATTAATGATCTTATTACATGAAAAACATTTCAAAGGCAATTTTCCCTCAAAATTACCCTTATCTCTCTTTTCTCTTCTGGAAATCAATGCAACAATTTCATCTAGCTTTCTTTCTTCTTCCTATATCTATTCACATTCATCAGCATAGGATCCAAGTTCTTCTTTTAGATCATTACTTCTTGTGCTTGTATTTCCAGGTAAGATTCTTTTTCTTTTGTGCATGGTTTCTTTGAATGATGACTCAACCTTAGGTATAGTGTCTCCCAATTTTGCATCTTCAAATGTAGTTATATTTCCAATCAACATCTCTCTGGTGAAGCTCGGTGTCAAAGCTATGATCTCCTCTATAGCCTGAACCTTGGTTCTATATGTAGGTGTCAAAGATCTGAGTATCTTTGCAATAACTTCTTCCTCACTGTAAGTTCCTCTAGAGTTACTAATACCGGTAACTACCTTTGTAATCCTTTGTGCATATGGTCGAATGTTTTCATCTTCTCCCATCTTCAGTGATTCCATGTTTGTCTTCCAGTTCTGTAACTTTTCTTTCTTTGTAAATTTGTCTCCAACATATAGTGCTTCCAATCTTGACTAGATTTCATGTGCAGAGTCCAAGTCCTTTACTTCAGTAAATTCTCCTTTTGATAATGCGTTGATTAGGGATTCCCTTGCAACCATATTACATGAGAATAACTTCTTTTTATCTTCACCGGATTTCTCTAATTCATCCTCAGTCACTATCTTTTCCTTCTTTTTTATCATCCAGTAGTCAATTCCTAGACATAGAAAATGTGTTCTCATCTTGTTCTGCCAACTGTCAAAGTTTTCAGAGTCAAACCTTGGACTATCCTTCCTATAGTAAGTCATCTTTAGGATCACCTCAAGCTATTAAAATTTATCTTAGAGGACCAATTTCTCTGATACCAATTGTTAGGAATAATAGTCCACAAGACAAGTGAGAGGGGGGGGGTGAATCAGTTGTAATCTAGATTATTAAACTTTATACTTTATAAACCAAATCTACAAATGTAAATGATAACACAGTAATAGAAAACACCATAACACAATATTTTTGTCAAGGAAACCCTGTTAAAGGTAAAACCCCAGTGGGAATTAGCACCCAAAAATAAAGTATTGAGAGTATAGTATCCCTGTTAAAAGATATTAGCCCTGTTAGGAGCTTGTTACAAAATTTTTGTACATAGTCCCTATTCAGAGACAGACCTTGTTAAGAGTCAACAAAAATAGTAGGCTTGCTGCCAAGGCACACTTCCCAAAGAAGGTTAAAGCCACCCTTAAGAATTTACAATCCAAATCAAGTGTATACAACAAATACACATTCTAGCGAACTATCAGATAGCAACTATCTTTGCTTGGTCAATTCCAATGATTTATCAACTCTTCTTTGTATCCAGTAGTCAACAAGCTTCATAGCTTCCACACTTCTCTTTTAACTTTTCTCTGTCACACTTCTTCTTAAGAATTTATCTTTCATATATACCCTCTTACAATAATTCATTAGGTCAGCCAGTTAAGCTTTCCTAATACATAATTAACTAGGTCAGACAATTAAAGCTTTCCATCATACAAATAATTACATAGCCCCTTGCTAAGATACACATGGTATCTAAAACAAGTATACAATATTTAAAATTCCTTACATATACTTTCAGATCCACAACTCATGCTCATAATTAATTTCACATGCTACATGTCTGAAGTCGGACAGGAAATAGGTCTTCTCCAAAATACATGCCACAACTGACATCATCAGTATCCAATCAACAATCGAACTCAACCCATTAGTCTATAATATGTCAGCTATCCATCAGTAAGCTCACAATTTCTAAAATATCTTTTGTAGAAATATATACCCAAAACACAGAGACCTGCTCTGTCCAGAATCACAGTTATAGTCCAGACAACTAGTCTTCACTAAATCAACTGTAACATCCACAATAGGTAGTATAAAGTCAAGCGACCTTAGGGATAAGGTCAGAACACATCCTTCTATATAAGTCCAAATTCGATTGTTCTGAATCATTAGTACAGTGTCTATACATTGCATCCAGTTAAGTAGCCAATCTGTCTTCTTCATAGAAATATAAGTTGACATCAGTGACAAAACATGAATATCAACAACATGATCAGTAACGAAAATTGATATCATCCAACAAATATATCATAGTATGAAGAGGCTCCAGACTTAGGATTGGGTGCATATGGAGATTATTATTCTCCTAATGAGAGAGAGGATAAATTTGATACTACCCTTCAAGATTCAAAAACTCTAGACCAACAAGGAGAAATGTTTGTTGCTGAGACTACATCCTATAATTCTAAAAAATTGAATGATGAAGTTTTATTCTTGAGAAGAAAGGAACAAGAGTGGTTTTTAGAAATGGAGAATTCAATGAAGAAGTGTGAGAAAGAAAGTTAGGATCTATTGGTTAAAAGAGACAAAATTTTGAAAAAGACCAAGAACAATGAGCTTAAGGAAAAAAGTTTAAATGAGGGGTTCAAGGGTCTGAATGAAGATTTTTTTGGTAATCTTGGTACCCTGAGGCAACAAGTTGCTAGTAACAATTATAATTCTAAGGAAGATGAGTTTGAAGGAAAAGGACCTGTTATGAAGCAGTTACACTCACATGAAATTGAGAAAAATGCAAAGCTCAAGAAAAATGACAAGGATGCATCTGATAAGGGAAAGAAAAAGGCTATTGACATAAGTATAAATGATACTAAACAAAGAAAATTTACCCTTGCTGGTATGTCCCAAGTTGACATAGAATTGGAGCAATCTAGAAAAGATAAAGATGATTTAGCTAAGCAACTAGAAAAAGATAGAGTTAGAGGCTACTGTAATGGACATGAAGATGAGGATAGCTTTCCTACATGCCACCACAAATACTACTGTGAGTAGTTCAATGCTAGTTTCCACTAGGACACTACAAAAGAACCCACCAAGTGGTTCAAGGTCAAATGCTCAAGTTTTTGCTCCTAAGAAAGGTGCTCCTCATCCTACTCAAAATCAAGGAGCTACAATAGGAGTAAGTGGAGCTCATGCTACTACAAATTTTCAAAGAAGACCCATCCATTTGGATAGGTACCATACATTATTCTTTGATGGCATTCTTGGTTATCCAAATTTCATCCCAAATGAGGTAAGAGATAAAGTCCCTAGGTTTAGTGGAAATAATTCTATAACTTGTGAAGGACATCTTAAAGCATTCACTAATAAAATGATTGATTTTGAAATTGATCATGAAGATGTACTCATAAAATTATTTTTTCAATCTTTGGATGAAGATTCTAGAGACTGATGGTATAGGAGTTTACCTGAAAATAGTATAGCATCTTGGGAAGAGCTTGTTGAAATTTTTAAGGAACAATATCATGAACATGTCAATTCAAGTTTTATGTTGAATGGATTTAACAATATTAAGAAATTCCCAAATGACAGTATGACAAATTTCAATATTAGAATCCAAAAGGCCATGAACAAATTATTTCAAGTTTTGAGACTAGATGAGAAAGTATGTTTAACTACATATTTCAATGTTATAGAAGGAAAGATACCATATCTTTCAAGGGATAAGAATCCACATAGTCTGAGAGCAGCCTATAAAATGGCTATAAACATTGAAAGAAATAGGCAAGCCTCGAGAAAAATGGGAACGAGAGAAGATGGAAGGTTGTGGAAGGATATAAAAGGAAAAACACATAAACCTACCAAGGAGGAGGATAGGGTGGATAAAATAGTAAGTGTAGTAAAAGACCTTGCTGTCAAGGTTGATAAAAATGACCGGGCTCATCATGACAATAGGTATCAATATCAAAGATATGATAAATTCCCAAATTTGAAGGATATGACATACAAGACAAATTGGAAGGATGGAAGAACTATTGTTGAAAATTAGGAGAGCCAAAAGACTAAGGTAACCCCTGATCCTTTGAAACTAAATGTTGCACACAATGTAAAAAATACCCCTTGGTGTCCAGCTTGAAAATTGCCCCATTCTTCCTTTCAATGTGTTGTTTCTCAACCTTTAGTTGAACAAATGGAGGATAGCAATGAACATATGAACCTAGAACAAGAAGACCCTATGGTAAATATGTTCACTATGAATAGGCATAATGATATGTGGTCCTTTGAAGATGAAGAGCCAGTTGCAGATGTAGATACTAAGAGAGAAAATTTCCAAAGATATCAACAACAAGTTTTCTTTGACTCAGATAATGAACCTGATACTATGTTGCAAAATACTATCTATACTTCAGGTGATGATGGAGAATATCATCACTTTAGGTTGCCTATTGATGAGGATAAAAGATCTTTTACCATAGCAGCAATCAATCAAGATAGGAGTGCTTAGAATTTGAGGAATAGGATGATAGAGCATGGTCAAGGTAAGCCTGCTTCAGTATTCATTAAAGAAAATGCTCAAAGGTTGGTGCAGGATCTAAAAGAAAAGGTGAAAATAAGAAGGAAGGTACAAAGCAATGAGATTTTTCTACTATCCAAGGAGAAAAGGAGGAAGTAAAAGTTGATAAGCAAGTTGTTACTAAAAAATAGAACAAAGGTAAGAGCACAAATGATATTTTGTCTAGATTACCTGCATTTAATATGAAACATGCTCTTACGCAAATGAAAGTGCCAATTCCTTTGATTGAAATGTTAAAAATAAAGGAACATAGGGATGCTGCAATGTCATTTTTCAAAGGGATAGTTGATGACCATATTGATAATATAAGGGAGAGAGAAATGAAGGGTGCTAGTCATAAGACATAAGCACCTATCTTATATGTTGGTAATATGATTACCCAAGAGCCCTCTCAAGTGGACCCTTTTTATGTAACCTTATTGATAAGCAAAAAACTTGTATGATTGATTCTGGTGCCACTGCAAATGTAATGCCATATGGTGTAATGAAAGAATTGGGTATGGATTTTGATACTTGCTATGGAAGGTATTATGCCATGGATAATAGAGAACTCCCTGTGGTGGGAACTCTAAAAGGAGTAGAAGTTAAGATGGCTGTCTTTCCTGAGGAAAATTACAAAATGGATGTAGTTTTTGTAGATACCTAGCCCCATTATTGTATGCTATTGTCTAGACAATGGGTTGCAGCAGTTGGAGGTCATGTCCAATTAGACTTATCTTATGAAACAATCCTAGTGAATGGGAATGAAGTAAAATTTTATAGAGAACCACGAGCACCAGTGAATATTGAGAAGGTGCAAGATAATTTTCTTAATTATTGTGTGGATGTAGACATGGAAAACTTCAGAGTAGAGAAGATATTTCCACAATGCAAAAATATTAATCCATTAATTGAAGAGATGAACACACAACAAGGTGGCATGTGGTAGTTGTACTTTGATGGAGCTTGATGCAAAGAGGGATCAGGAGATGGTGTTCTATTTATTTCTCCATCAGGTACTACATTCAAATAATATTTCTTGTTAACCTTTCAGTGTACAAATAATACTGTTGAGTATGAAGCCTTATTTTTGGCATTAAATATTGCTACTAGGCATGGTATCAAATTTTTAAAAGTTTATGGTGATTCTGATCTTGTAGTAGCACAAGTTAGATCCAAGTATGCTGTAAAAAATGACAGATTAAAAATGTACAAGCATGCTATTTGGGATAAGATTGAATTTTTTTATTCCTTTAACATAGAATGGATAGAAAGGTCAAAAAACATCATGGCTGATTTCCTGGCTAATGTTGCTTTGAAGAATGGTGATTTGACTTTTATTGGGGTATTAATTGTGGAAGTTAAGAGTAGACTACTTGTGCTTGACAACGTTTACAACTGGCAAGTCTTTAAAGAAGACCAGGATATTCTTAGGTTTATCTAGTGCCTTGACTATTATAAAGGCCAACATATAGATTGTAATTCTTTAATTTAAGTGATTAATGGAAAGGATACTATTTTGGGAAATGAGGTTGTCTAGTTAAGTTCTAATCAGATTCCTAAGGGGTTGATAGAACTAGAAGCATTGTTCAGTGATAAAGATGATCATTTATAAAAAAGAGTACTGCTAAAATTGAGGATCTTGAGGAAGTAAATTTAGGATCAGAAACAACACCTCAAATAGTATATATTTGAAGGAGGTTAGAATCCTATGTTAGAGAAAATATGATAAAACTGTTAAGGAAACACAAGAATTTGTTTGCCTAGTCATATGAGGACCTAAGAGCCTATAAGGAGGACCTTTTCCAACATGAGATCCTAGTGAAACTAGATGCTAAGCCATTCAGACAAAATCAGAGACCAATCAACCCATTATTGGCCCCCAAGATGCAACAATAATTGATCAGGTTGAGGGATGCAATTATTATTCAACCCATAAGACATTTAACTTGGGTCTCTAATTTGGTTCTCGTTAGGAAAAAGAATGGTGATATAAGGCTTTGTGTTGATTTTAGGAAATTGAATATTTCATCTTTAAAGAATAATTATTCTTTTCCTAACATGGAGGTGATGTTGCACAAAGTTACTGGTTGTGATTTATTGTCAATGATGGATGGTTTTTCGGGCTACAACCAGTTGTTAGTTTAGGAGTCAATGCAATTTAAAACTGCATTCACTACTCCATGTGGAACATATGTGTATATTAGGATTCCCTTTGGTCTCATAAATGTAGGGGCAACCTTCCAAAGAGCTATGGATGTTGCATTTAAAGAATTTATTGATTTATTTATGGTGATCTATCAAGATTATTTGACATCATATTCCAAGAAAGCAGAGGATCATTGTGGACATTTAGGAAAGTTTTTTAATAATGATTTGGAATATGGTGTCTCTTTAAATCCTAAGATTTTTCAATTTGTAGTAACATAAGGAAAATTGTTGGGGCATATTGTGTCAAAGGAGGGAGTAAGAATTGACCCAGAGAGGATAGAAGAAATCCAGAGGGTCACTACTCCAAAGAATGTCAAAGGAGTGCAATATTTCTTGGAAATATTAATTTTGTGAGGAGGTTTATTGCTAACTTTGCAGAGATTGTTAAGCCTAGAATTAAATTGTTGAAAATGGATACAAAGTTTGAGTGGGATGAAGGAGCACAATTTTCTTTTGAAAAGATCAAGAAGGTAGTTCAAGAAGCACCTATTTTAAGGTCTCCTGATTACAGTAGGCCATTTTCATTATTTTCTTTTGCATATTTTCATATAATTGTTGTTGTGTTACTACAGAAGGATGAGGAGGTTTATGAACATGTCATTGTATTTTTCCGTAAATCTCTCCAACCTGCAAAGTTGAACTATGAGATGATGGAAAAAAAGCATATGCCCTGGTTAAATCCGTGAAATATTTTAGACCTTATTTGGTTTGTGCTAAAGTAATTTCATATGTACCTCATGCAGTAATCAAGGACATTCTCACCCAATTAGAAGTTACTAGCAAGCGATGCAAATGGATCAATAGGATTCAAGAATTTAATTTGGAAATCCATATTACCAAATTAGTAAGACGACTAGGCCTAGAAAAGCTAATGGATGAAGATAATATGGATTTGGTTCAAGTAAAAAATGTAGAAGTACAAGATTCAACAGTGACTATTATTGAAAGACAACCCTATATGTTGATATCATGTACTATCTCAAAAATGCTAAGTGTCCTGAGATTATGACTGATAATCAGAAAAGAACCCTCAAGTTGCAAGCTCAAAGATACACACTAGTACAAGGAGATCTATATTGGAAAGACATAAATGGTGTACTTTTGTTATGCTTAGATGAAGGGAAAGCTGAAAAGGTCCTAAAAGAGATGTATGCTGGTGTGTGTGGTGGACATTATTCTACCAGAACTACTACTCACAAGATCCTTAGGGATGGTTATTTTTGACCCCATTTATTTAAAGATTCCTTCAAGTTTGTACAAAAGTGTGAAGCATGTGAGAGGTTTCCTTCCAAGATGAAGTATTCTAGTTCTTTGTTACTAAATCCAGTAGTGTCTAAGGCACCTTTTTCCATGTGGGGGATTGATTTCATTAGGGAGTTTTTAGAAAAATTTAGTGGTTGACATAGTTGGATATTGGTTTCCAAAGATTAATTCACTAAATGGATAAAGAAAATTCCTACTGAGAAGACCACTAGTAAGGCGGTCATTGATTTTCTAATGGAAAATATTCTAACAAGATTTGGTGTCCCTATGAAATTGATAATGGACAATGCTATGTGTTTCAAGTTACAAGAATTTAAGGATTTCTATGATGAATATGAAATTATGATATCATATTCTTCCCCATACCATCCCCAAGCTAATGGACAAGAATAATCTTGTAATAAGAGTATTCTACAGATTTTGAAGAAAAATTTGAAAACAAATAAAAGAGCTTAGCATTATAAGTTAAAATTAGCTTTATGAGCTGATAGAGTAACTTTGAAAAGGGCTACTAATAAGTCCCCTTTTGAATTGGTATATGCTATGTAGGCCATGTTACCATTGAATAATTCACTTCCTATATATAAATTCATTGAGGAAGAAGGTTTTGAAGTAAGTGCTACCATGTATAACAAAATGATCCAATTAGTTGAATTGGGTGAAATCAGACGAGAAGGACGACAAAAAACTTGAAGAGACAACAAAAAATGAAATATTTGTTTGATAAAAGAGCTAATAATAGAAAATTTTAGCCAGATGACATGGTATTATAGTGGAATGCTAAGGCTGAAGATAAAGGGAAACATAAGAAGTTTGAATCCTTATGGTTAGGGCCTTACATCATTCATCAGACACATGGTAAGGATTCATATTTCTTAAGAAATTTGGATGATGAGGTATTGAAGTTGCCAATGCATGGACAATTCTTGAAACCTTTCTTAATTGAAATTTTATTTCCATGCACAGTAGTCATGTATATAGGTAGTTGGTTTTAGGAGTGCTAGTTTTTTGTAGGTTGTACATTTGTATATACTCCTAGGTTTTTTTGCTGAGCTTTGTCTTGTCCCTGGTCTACTTTTACTAGAGTTCTAGTTTCTTTCCTTGATCTTACAATCAAGCATCCTCACTCAGAGCCACTATTGGTCATATCTTATCTATTTTCCATGTCTATTGTCTTGGGCCTGGTTAGGGTTACAAAAAAGGTTTTCTCCCCTACTAAATTTCTCAATTTTTATGCCTGGTTCACAGCTCCAATGATCTCTCACCTAAAACCCTAAGTCTATGTGCAAAAATCTAGTTTAAATATTGAAGACCCTGCTAAATATTTCTATTTCCTTGGGATTTTATTTCAAATTTATAGTCGTTGGTGAAAAAGACCCTAAACCCTTCATGGACTAGTTTCTATTTTGCAGTTACCTTTTTTGGTCACTTAAAATCTCTTAAACCCATGTGATTATTTGTTATGTCCGAGCGGGGCCGTCCCTTTTAATTTTTCCTAAGTCTAAGTGGGTGATGAATAAATTTTATTATTTTGCTAAGTCCTAAGTTTGTTTCCTGACATAGATACCTTTTACATCTCCTGTGCAAGTCTCATTTGATCCAATGAAAAATGCTAACCCTTCATCACGGAGAAGAAGATCTTTATTGTTCAAAGCCAACTTGCCTAGTTGACATGTGGAGGATGGCGGGAACAGGTATGCATAAAGGGAAAGAATTTAAAGGCAATTCAAGTTTGATCAGATCTATGGTGAGCATGAAGCCTTAATCACGAAGATGAATATCTTTAACCTTTGCGGTATCGCACCGTGTCGACACGTGGAAAGCAGTCAGATGTTAGGGGCCCGTCTGTGGTCGGTTATCAAGTGGGAAAGTCTCAGATGATCCTATGGTTGACATGAAGCCTTCAAGATGAGATGATATTGATCTAACTCATTAAGGCATTGCGCCTTTGTGCCACATGTAAATTTGCTAGGGCTACAGATAGGTTAAAGACACATCAGTTTTAGATAGACCAACGGTTGGCACTTTTACCTTAAAGCGCAAAATGAAGATCTTTATGGTTTGTGGCATTACACCTGATTGCCACGTAGAATTTTTGATGTCATCCATCTATTTTTTCAAAGTCAGATAAAGAGACAGTAAGTTTGAAGAAGATCTATGACCAGCAAAAAAGCCTCAAATGTAAGATGCAGACAGATTAATCAATCAAGGCATTGCACACTTACACCATGTGTCCCAGTGGGTCTGGCTGAAGTGAGAAAGAGTTAGGTAAAATAAAAATCAAGTTAAATAAGATTGTGTGGTGGGCATAAAGCCTTAAAGGAAAAAGTGCTCAAGATCTAATGTTCAAGGCATTATGCTATGCGGCCACGTGTCTAGCTTGGTTAGTGGGACCTGCAATTTCAAAGCCAAGGGTAAGATTAATGCATAGTTTAGTTAATTTTCATTGGACGGCTAGCGTGAAGCCTTAAAAGTGAAGTTGATCTAAATCTAGTCTTCAAGGCATCGTGCATGTATGCTACATGTTCAGATCAGACCTATGAAGCCCGGGTAACTTAAAAGGCATCTACGACTATGTTTTAAAGTGATAAAAGGTTTAAACCTAGACGTCGATGGATATTTCCATGCTAAGTGTAGCAGTTGTAACCATTTTTCAAATATTTAAATGATTTTCTCAGGTTTATCAAGTGGTAATTTGTGTCATTTTGTTACAAAGCAATAAATGAATTGATCTGATCTTCTGGGCCATGTTTTTACAGTTGTTGGATGTAGTATGGAGGAAATATTGGCATTTATGAACACATTTAAATAGAGATTATCTTCTTAGGGTTTTTGGTTTGCTTGTAATCAGTTTAAAAACCTTTATTTTGGCTTTTATGTTCTTTTCCATTAAGAGAAGTCCTATTTCCAGAGTGATTTTAAGGTGAAAATCAGATTGTCAAGGACCTTAGATTTCCCAGAAAAGGTAGTTGGTTTTCTGCAAATCTGAAGGGCTAAAAATATTCTCAGGTTATTAATGAGGGATCAAACACTCCATTCATTGTTCCTTTTGTAGAGCATTCTTCTTCAGTTTCCCAAGATAATTGGCAGCTAAACCAGATTCTTCCCAACCAGATGTTTTAAAGGAATGTTTTAATCTATATGACAGAGCTCCTTGGTTGTTGTGATGAATTAATGTTCTCTGTAATGTAGTATTTTAATAGGTTTTATCCCTAACCCTAAATGGATCTGAAGCTTGTTGTAGTCCTTGTTTCTATAAAAGTACTTCCAGGATCATTTTTTAAGGATGGGAATTTTATGCCACAAAATATTTTAAATCTCTACATTTCTTGATTAAGATTATCAAGTGGTCTTTTGGCCTTGATTTAATATGTAATTGAAGTTTTCATATCAATATATGTCTATACTTCCTGTTATATGTGTGACCTGATTGAATAGTTGTCTTTGTTCCAACCTTTATACTCATTTGGATTGGTTGTTAACGACATTTTAGTCCATCACTTTGTAAGGAAGAGTGTCAAATTGTATTAAGGTTTTTTTCAAGGAGAGTATTAAATCCTTATGGTAGTTTCAGTGAGTAGACGATTGTAGAAGATTTGATAAGTATTTTTTCTTGTAAGGAGTATGAATGGATTATGTAAGGTATAGTCTAATTCAGTGATCATTTGCAGGATTTACATTTGATATATCTTTGTTTCTGAAGGTCTTTACATATTGAATGACTTCATGCCCATTGGATAAGGAACTAATATGATATGTTAGATTATGTCATTCCTATAAAATATTTATACAAATTGTTACCATTTTCATTTTATGTTACATCTATTATGTCTTCCTGTTGAAGAGCTACAAAATATTTAGGTCAAAAGTGAGGTACACCCTCCTGAGCTTGTAGAGCTCAAAGTGAAGGAGGATTTAATCCTCATTAATTGGACTTATTTCTTGACCTAATTATAATTTTGGTTTCATAGAGTCAAGCATTGCTTCTATATAGGATTCTGCAAGAAAAAGCTCCAACAGGAAGGAACACCTATTTGGAGACTGCTAGAAGGTTATTGTTGGGGTAACCCTTGGCTGGTCGTGTTTCTTGTTTGAAGGTTGGTAGGGTTCTGACCTTGGGGATCCATATTGGACGCACCCGCTTGATGGGTTGAGGACATTATGGAAGGTGATTCTATGCGATAGGTGCACTACATGTGGGTGGAAAACTGGCAAAGATAGGATTGTTGTATTAGGTTCCTAGTGTAGTGGAGGATGTGGTGACTTGGGATGCACTTTGAGTAGTGTTGCTAGAGGGTAAGATGGAAGTGATTGGAAGAGGTGTTGTGGAAGCAAGCCAAGATGATGGTACTTGAGTGACCTCTAATATGGTGGAAGTGTCAAATCTAGCAGGTAGTTTGGCACCATGCTATGCAAGCATTTTGAAGTATGTATCTACATCCTTTTCCAATTGGAATCCTATGACAGTCATTACTCTAGGATTTTCTAAGGCGTCTTTATATTCTTCACTATTATTTCATTTAGTCTTAATGTTCTCAAATGATAACTCATCCTCTACTAGAGGTACAAGAGGTAACTATGGGATGTCAACCTATATTTTCTCATGATTTTGAATGGTCTCTAGATTGTTGAAATCCAGTCTTAGGTCCCTCTAAGTAGGAAAATCAAGCTCACTATTGGGATCATGTCTGGGTTCTATGTTGGGGTCGATTTTTCTTTTTCTCTTTCGGGACCTTGTAAACAACATATGTAGAGGATAAATGCAACCTAGGAAAGATTATAACAAATAGACTCTAATTGTTTGGTGTTTTTGATGAACTATAACTGATTGAATGTTTGAAGATTATAAGTTGATGATCACTAAGCTACAGAAAGTAAATGCAAGACATTAAATCAGTTAATGTATTGTATTGTCATTCATGTCAAATTAATATGTTATGATTTCTCATACACATATTGTCACAAAACTTGAATATCTAAAGAGACAAAGTTTTTGTAATCTGTAAAGGTATACACTGAGTGATAGGGTTACCCGAGAACAGTGAACCTTGAGCAGTTCATAGTGTTTCCCGACGGATAGACAACACTGATAGATAGTGTTACCTAAGATTAGTAGTACCTAAGCAAGTGGTACCTGAGCAAGTGTTAATGAGAAAACTAAGAGTTGATGGCTGAAATCAAATGGAGTTAGAAAATGACAAAACTACTTAGTTGACAGAGCTATATTTAGAGTTAACTGATTGATTGCTTTATTTTCATTGACTAGCAGAACTAAGGATAATAAAAAAATTTAAAGCTAGTTTTATTTACAGTTGTCAAGAATAAATCTACAGAATAAAACTAAAGCAAAGCTTTAAAGATTAAAGCAATGCATGGCGGGATTTTTGGATCAAGAAGCAATCTACATCAAGAACAAGAAAGACAAGGAGATTGAAATAGTGAAATCATGTCTATATAAAGAGACTAGTAATTCATTATGAAAGAGAGGAATGTTGAATATAATTCTGGTGAAGATAGAATTCTTCATGCAGATCTGATCATACAAGCTGAAGAACAGAGCCAAAGAAATTCTGTAGAGACTGAACAACAAAAGCAAGAGCATTCACTAAGTAGAAAGAAGGAAGAAGGGGAGAAAAGGAATTGAAGAGAACATTGATCAGAGAGGTATTATGGGCTAATGTAATAGATCTGAAAATCTACAAGTTAAAGTTGTATTATTGAACAGATCATTTACTGTTTGAGTTTAACAATTGATTCAGAAAATTTCTTAACCGGGTGGGATTTAACCATCCTTATTGTATTGAGATACTCAAGAGTATCAAAAGGTTTCTCTTGTTGACAACATAGTGAATCTAGGTCAAAAGAAAAACTGTTAGTTTTGAATCCTCTAACAATGTCACACTTAACAGTGTGTTTGTAACCTTTAATAGGGTTGGTTCTTCACCAAGCTCACTTCAGAAGAGTAAAAATTTTGGGTTACTGTCCCAAGTGGGTTTTCACTTAACAGGGTTTCCACGTTAAAAATCCATGTCTCAAATGTGTATTTCTTTCATTGCATTGATAGTTTTATTTACACATTACTAAAACTGGATTGGTCGGTAAATACTAAGTTTAATTACTGATACTAGGTAAAGGCTAGAAATAGATAAACAATATATTCAGCGAGCAGTATATATTTATTAAGAATATTTAAAGGCATACATCTTGTACGACTGAAAGATAACTGAAGGTATTATATTTAAGATATAAGTTTTGGTTGGATCATTTGGATTAATTTTTAAGGCCATTGATTCACCCCCCCTCTCCGTTATTCTAATAGTTTTCCCATGTCTTATTTATATATTGGCCAAAAGGATTTACTGGTTTGAGGTCATCCTCTAAGGAAGAAGTGCATTCCCCAGATAGGCCTATCTAAAAAAATTAAAAAGGTTTTTATTCTAACAGAATGTACAAGTGCACCAAAGACTTAAAACACATGGCTAATCAAATTAAGCTCCAAAAGACAAATTTTTTATAAGCTAAATCATCCATACAGACATGCGGGTTCATTATTAAGAACTAAAACAAATGAGGGTTTGATTTTTCATTTTTTTATGCACCAAATCCAGATGTAGTTTTCTTTGTTCAATTCTTAACCACACGTCAATTTTAAGCACCAAATCGAAAGATGAGATTGTGAGGTTTGAACATACACTATTCTTTTTTAAGCACCAAAATACTAATTGGATTGATTTTATATTAGGAAAAATTAAAGCTACTTCCACGCCACAAGCTACAAAGAAATAGTTAGCACTAAAACCCTAGCAATTAGTTCTGATAATCCACAAGCGTGCTAGTGTTGATATAATGACAAATAAATTTCTCAGCAGTTTGTCTTACCTTGTTCAAATAAGCATGTATAATACCTTCTTACTTGATTTTTGCTTCAAGTGCCTTAATTCTCAATCTGTGTTGGTCCTTTGTTCTGCTTAATCTCCCATTCTCTTTTTTCCTAGTCAACGGGCTCCTTAATTTTGACTTTTTAATGTTTTGGGTGCCTATTACGTCTTTTCATTACCGTAAGTACACAATTTACATATCAGAGAAAATAAAATAAGAGATTTTTTTTATTTCATCAAGCGACTATGGCATTTCAAGTCTATAAGTGCGACATTTCAGATCTGTAACTGTGGCGAATAAAATAGTCACTTAGTGCGTTGCTTTATTAAAAATTGTGTCGATCCAGATAGGTAAGTGTGTCGAATAAATCTACAACTTGTTGTCAAAATTGAAAGCACAAATAGAGTAATAACAACACTTTGATTGTCAAAATCAATAGATCTATGATGAATACCCTGAAATTATCAACATAGATTATAGTCAAATGATCAGAAATCACAACAAAAATCCCAACGAATAAAATGAGAAGCTTGCATAATAAAAAAAAATATCAGATAGAATAACATAGTAATTAATAGCAGGCAAGTGCATCACATGAATCATGTAAGTGTGACATTTCAGCTCTGTAAGTGCATCATTTTTGACCTGTAAGTACATCAAAATAGGGGTGTAACTACGTCTTTCTAATGGAAAGTGCATCAATTTAATTCTATAAGTGCTTCGATCCAAACTTTATCTGCGTAAAATTAAATCTATAACTATGCAAAAATAGAGAAAAATAATAATTCTAAGCTGTGTGCTTCTTGTTGGGTTCACCAGTTGTAATCAAAGTAATAAGGATCCATAGACATGTGTAATAACATCAAAATATCAACCACAAAGAGATATGTTAGGAAGTTAGTATTCCCAATATCGAAAGAGGAAGCAAATAAAAATCATACATAATCATCAAATCATAATGAAATCAATTAAAACACATGAAAATGAAAACCAAAAGTCCTTCATTGTTCTCCTTCTCTATGCAATGTGGGCTCTCAGAAATGAGTGCTCCATGTGCCAACATAAAAATTCAAAGTGATTGTGGTTAACAAATTAAGAGAATTAACTCTCTATTTGTAATATTTTTAGGGTTCCAATCAAGATTCCATGATTGGTGATTTTATTGGTTGTTATTAAAGAGTTGAACTGAGAGTGAGTATGAGTTGGACTCAGCTAATTGCATGTAAATAGAATAGATGGATCTATTAAGAAGATAAATTGAAGAGTTATCTAATTTAACTTTAATTGATGAGGTGGACTAGAAGATGAGATAGATTAAATAAATAACTAATTTGATTGATCAGTTAGTAGAGAGAATTGTGGAGTTAACTGAAACTCATAATTGGAGGGAAAAATATGATTAAATAAATAAAAGATTTTTTTTATTTGCACATGTGAGGAATATAAATAAATAATTAATCTTTATTTATTTATAAGATGAACAATTAGTTTAATTAAATAAATATAATTCATTTAGTTATGAGAGGGAAATTGATTTAATTATTACATAAATGTAATAATAATAAGAACAAAGGAATATTAATTAAATAATATGATTATTTAATTAATTTAATAAGATGGGGAATAATTAAATAATGATTAATTATTTAATTACTTTATAGGTGAATAATTGATAAAATATTGATTAGACGTTGAATAATTAAGTAATTAATTAAAATCACTTAATTAGAAATTTATAGGAAAATGATGATTTTGAATTTGGATTATAGTAGAATGACACAAATTCATTAAATAATAAAGATTATTTAACAATTTAAGATGAATGTTAGTAAACTTATTGTGTTAGAATAATTGGTCATTTTTAAGTGTCTACAACATGTACCACTTTTTGGCCAAAGTGAGACATTGAAACTGATATTTTTAAATTTAAATTTTACCTTATATCACCTATACTAACTAAACCATTAAGAATTTGAAGATGATGTGCACTACTAAGCTTTAAGATTTTGTGTGTACATTCTAAATGTATTATTTTAATTTGAAAAATATTTGTGAAATTTTTGCTCAAGTTTTAATAACTTTTTTTTACAGTTAAACATATTTTAAAAAAATGACATATACTCTATATAGCATTTTTTTTCTAATAAAAATGATAAAATTATAAAAAAATCATATATTGATAACAATAATATCTAATATGTAGATATTTTTTCATATTTTTTTTTATTAATTTGGAGCGATCGACTCATTACAATTTAGACATATGTTTATTCCATACTAAATAACATTTTGTATATTATCTAAATGACTTTTTTTTTGTTGAAACAAAGACAAGAATACCTAGTGCACAAATATTTTTTAGAAATTTTCCTCTACTTTTTGGTTTTTCATGTGTGGAACAAAGACCTATATGTTTTGTGGAAAACTTATGTTCACTAGAAAATAGAAATTAAATAGAGTAATCAAATTAAATATATTTAAAATTATATTTTAATAACTCTTATCATGATGATATACCATATTTTATCCTCAAATGCTCTTTTATATGGCTTCCATAACTCCTTCCATTTATAGCCCTATTTGGGGTAATGACTGGGACACCTTACTACCTATATTATATGTGCTTTCATGTGCCTACCTATCCTCTTCTTAATAGTATCACATGACATAGCTATCCTTATGGTCCTATAAGGAATATATGATTACTTAGCTTTTAAGATTGCATTTTACATATATTTTTTTTTTCCTCTAAATTAATTGTATTCTTTGCATGCACTTAATTGGATTTTGAGCATACAAGACCACTCATGTTTCTTTCTTTCAAGAATATACTTACAATAATTCTTTCGTTATCATTTAGTTCTAGGTGGAAGCATACTACTACAAGCTCTACCACAAGGAATGTCTTATTATCTATGATAAGCAATATCTTATAGATATCCTTAGACATACCCTAAAACAACCGCTTATAAATACCTTACAACTACCTTTAGTCTATAGCCTAACTTTGTTGAGGTGGACTACATTATTTTGTTACTTGGCCTTTAATAGAGTATATATGAAAGCAATATCTATATATCTATATCTCTATCATTTTATGTGACCATGTATATTTGCATGTATGTTGGCTACTTGAATTTACTTTGACATGCATATTTGTAGTAGGTCATGCAAAAGCTAAAGTGGGAGAAAAAACTAATAGTAAAAATTACACAACTTGTAATTTCTACTTGTATTTTGAGCTCACTTTGGCTAGGTTATCATTTATGCATGAAAAGTGTACAAGTGGTGAAATTTGCTAAAGTTGGCACATGGCTTGAACTTTACCAAATCCAATTTGTACTCATTTTTAAGAATTGGTTTAGATCTTCATTTTCACCCATTTCTTACCTAGGATATAATCTTGATCAATTAATCCAAGTTAATTGCATGATTTGTGAAAATAAACCCAAAATTTTAAATCCAAATATTAAGTTGTAACCATATCTTGCCTTTTCCACTAGTCATTAGGTGACGAATTAATATGTGAAACATTTAGACATCTAGGAATCTTGAATGTATTGTATATACATCTAGTACACAAAAAAAAACATCAAACTATCATTCATGGTCACATAGCATTCTAAAACATATTAGATAATTACTTGTTTTCAAACTTTATTTAAAACCATTAACTTAATATCTAAAAGTTTGACAAAACTCTTTTACACAACTATTATTATAATAGTGAATTTTTAGAAAAGAGTTAGATTTGTAATTGCACGATGAACTCCATGATTGTGGAAATAACATTCACTGCTTAGATCCTTTTCTTTTATAGATTCTAATACTTCAATTGACATGGCTTACTCTTCTAATCCAAAGATGAATTAATTGAAAAAAACTTCGAGACGACATCAAACTAAAAACTCAATTCTTTTAATCTGCAATTAAAATTTGTGGACGTTTATTCCAATGGATAATACCAATTCATCAAAACATGTCATGCTAAACTAATTGACACGTCCAAATCTGATAAGGACACGAGCTTAAATGGCTCGAATACGTAAACCTTGAGCAAGAAAAAGATAAATCTTTGGTCAAGTCAAGCAACTCTTTAACACGTCTTAAGAGTATGTGAGGTGGAAATGCCACTCGTCGGAATGCAGAGCTTCAAACTCCTTATCCTCCCTTTCTTTCTTCTTTTGCAGACATCTGGCTGCCATTTTTGAGCTATAAATACATTCCCATGTCTCACCACAGACAATCAAAGCGAAGCAAGTAAGCAAGGAATCTATCCAATTATTAAGTTTCTTATAAAGGTATGAACGAGTTCAGTTTACATGTGTTCTTCTGAGACATATATTGATAGAACCACTAACTTGTTATATCACTCTAATCTTAGCTCAGTTTACATATATTGTTGTCATACATATTGATAGAAACAGTTGTTGTACAAACCATTTGTTTTGCAGGTGGTGATAGTCATTGTTTAGTGGAAAGATGGAGATGAAGAAAGTGATGATGGTGGTGATGGTGGTGGTGGGGTTAGTGATGGTGGGGAGTGTGGAGGGAGATCCAATGTGCAGCCCAGCAGGAGGAGTGAGATGCAAC
>MU224737.1:7595519-7614800 GCA_018584345.1 Thuja plicata
GAAGGTATTTTCATTACACAGTCCAAATACATCAAAGAAGTTCTAAAAATATTCAAGATGGAAGATTCCAAACCTGTTGGAACACTGATGGATACTGGATGCAAATTAACAAAGGAAGACAAGACAACAGAGGTAAATCAGACTCTAAACAGATCAATGATAGGGAAACTAATGTATGTTGTACACACTAGACCAGATATTGCACATGCAGTAGGAATTATTGCTAGATTTTTTGCTAACCCCAGGGAATCACATATAACTGCTGTGAAAAGAATTCTAAGATATCTGAAGAATACTGAGGGATTTGGCTTATGGTATAGAAGAGAAGGCAAATTTGAATTGAAAGTGTTTACCGACACTGATTGGGCTGGAAATCTTGATGACCAGAAGAGCACAACTGGAGGAGCATTCTTTATGGGTGACAGACTTGTCACATGGATTAGTAAGAAGCAAGGATGCATCTCTCAGTCTACTGCAGAAGAAGAATATGTTGCTGCTGCTGCAAACTGCTTGAATATTGCATGGATCAAACAACTGTTGGAAGGTATGCATATGAAGATCAAAGAAGAATTAGTTATTTATTGTGACAACACTAGTGCAATAAATATTTTGAAGAATCCAGTCATGCATGCAAAGACTAAACACATTGCCATCAAGTATCATTATTTAAGAGAACAAGTTCAAGAAAAGGACGTGATACTTGAATATGTGCAATCAAAAGAACAATTGGTTGATATCTTCACCAAGCCACTGCCCAAAGATACATTTGAGTACCTGAGAAAAAGAATAGGGGTCAAACCCATGTCTAACAGTCAGTAAAAGGATTGGACGCTGCATCAGCCATATATTATCAGAATATCATTCATGATTGATGCAAGCAGAAGCTGAACTTCAATGCTACATCTATATACAAAAAGGTATATATCAAAACCAAGCACTGGAGAAGATTGTTATATTGATAATGGATAAGGGAAATTCAAGGAATATATTATGGAAAGAAGAAATTGGTTGACAGAATGTCAGATATTTATAAAATATTTATTTTGCATTCTTGTCAAAGGGAGAGAATGTTTCCATATTATCATCAGAAACTATTCATTATCAGATTACTCCAAAAAGGGAGAGATCATATCCAAAGGGAGATAATTGATAGAATTGATATAAAAGTAGAAAACAAAAGACAGAGACATCAAAGAAGCAGGACAGTGAAAAATGACACAACACATTAGAAGAAGAAAAAGAAAACTAAAAGAATCAAATCTGAGCTAATACAGAACTCACCGGCGGTCAGACATTTTATCAGTTATCAAAAAAAAATGTTTGGTAATTTGATGAATCTCAACAATTGTATTTCATATTGTATTAGCAATAGTATAGTATGATAATATAGTATGTTTCCATCAATGCCAAAGGGAGAGATTGATGACATGTAACTGATTAAATGGTTCACTATATTAAGTTGAAGATGATGCAAGACATTAAATTAGTTAATGGTGTGTATTTTCATTGATGTCAACTTGATATCATCTGTATGGTCATATACATAATACCAAAGACTTCAGAGAATCAATGGAATAGAGGTTATGCTTTTAGCAATGCATAAAAGTCAAGTATTCACTAAGTGACAGAATACACCGGCGGAGTGCACACCATCGGTAAAGACAGAGAGAAAAGTCATAGTGATACCCAACGAGCAAAAGACAGTATTGCCCGACGAAGAAGAATCAAAGGATACCCGACAAGATAAAAATAGTGTTTCCCAATGAGAAAAATCCAATGATGCCCGACGAACGGAGATCCCGAAGCTAACTGAAGTAACACCGACGGAACTGGCAGTTGTCACTAGCGATGAACTACAGAATTGACCGACAGAACAAAGAGATCACAAAATGACAAAATATCTAGCTGGCAGAGCTAAAGGATAGACTTAACTAGTTGTTTGATTTGTTTTATTCAACCACAGTTAAGTAAGTGATTTAAAGATGATTTACATAGTTGGAAAGAAGATAACTATGAGATAAGTCAGGAGTTAAAGCCGTAAATCAATTTGGTTGGATTGTCTTTCATGCCAAAAATCAAGAACCAAGAATTAAGGAATATCATGTCTATTTAAGAGACAAGCATAATTCATTCTCTGTGTGGTCCATAATCAATCAGATACATGAGGGAGTGAACTAAGAGAAAATGCTGAAGAGAAACTGATGAAGGATTAACTTCATGCAGTCCTGATCAATCAAGCTGAGGGAGAGCTAAAGAATTCTGTAGACACCGACTAACAGAAAAGCACAACATCACAGAGCAGAAAGAGTTAAGTACAAAGGAATTGTATTGATACATTGAACAGAAAGATATTGTAAGTAAATAGATCTAAAAATCTGCAATTCAGTTGCATTAGAAACAGGTCATTTTATTTCAGTTTAACCATTGAAGCATTAAGTCTCTTAATAGAGCAGGACTTAACAGTCTTTTGTAATTGAGGTATATCCTAACAGATTACCAGAAGGTTGACTCATGATAGTAGCATCAGTCTTACCTAAAGCCTATTGACAGTCTAAGGAGGCTGATTCAAGGATGGTAGTAAGATTTTCATAAAGCCTATTGACAGTCATGAGACTGATTCAAGGATGGTAGTGTAGATGCCAGATACTAAGTGACAACCTATGTATTAAAAGTCCTCTAACAAGGTTGCACTTAAAAGTGTGTTTGTAACCTTTAACACAGTTGGCTCCTAACAGGGCTCACTTCAGAAGAGTGAAAGTTTGGGGTATCGGTCCCAGTGGTTTTTCCCTTAATACGGTTTCCCCGTTAAAATCATTGTGTTATATGTGTATGGTTTATTACTTTATTGTTTTACATTCTACATATGCATTTATGGATTGACTGGTATAATCTGCATATTTACTGAGTATCGGTAAATATAGTTTACTGCTTATCGGTTATCAAGGAGAATAAGGACAGACAAGGTAAACCGATAGACAATTATTTGTTTCAAGTATTTCAAAGGCATGCATCTTGTTGGGACTTAATAATTTCAGTAGTATTGATTGGTGGATTAAAGTTTAAAATTGGATAAATTTCTGAGGCCACTGATTCACNCCCCCTCTCAGTTATTACTAACAACATTAGGAACACCCCAAAGAATCACCCTCAAACCCAAATTAGATTAGCACAACCCAAAAGGATAAAGGGGTGCTAATGCAAGATCTATATTTAAGGATGAAGTGTGATTTGGGGATGGGTTCCTTTAATGTCAAAATGTATAGGATATGTAAAAATGATATGCAAATGTGTGAAAGGAATTAATACTATGATAAATAAAATCTAACAAGATATGATACAAAAATTAAGTGCAAGATGAGAAGAGGAGGGATGAACTCGCCTTGAATCTAGGAGAATAGGAGTAAATTTCAGATCTAGTTTTGACTGTCGCAGAACTATTGGAATTTATAGATTTGGCACTCTGACACCTGTAACTTTTAACTGTGAAAATTATGGATCCAAAGGACCACGTCGAAAAAAGTTTTCCTTGTCCAAAAAGGTCAACCTTAGGGTGCCAGCAAAAAGTTGACTCCACTTTTTAGCTGAAAAGTGGAACTATTTTCTCTATTTTTCAAAATTTGTCCCAATTGATCAAAAATTTTGAAGCACTTAAAGATTGAATCTTAAGAAAATTCAGTCATATGAAATGTAGTACTCAAATTCTAGTTTCCCAATATGTAATTTATATTAATACCCAGATAATAAAAATTGGATTTCACTAGTGTTACCAAAAATAACTATTTAAAACTCGCCTTTTTTGGACCTTCCATGCCTATGTACGACAACCATAATTTATCCTAAATGAAAGTATTTTTTTGAATACTTTTGTAATATCACTTTTAAGACACTCAAGATTGATGAGCATATTGTTTTGTAATTTTAATGAATATATAATTTTTTTTACTATTTTTTATTGGGCATAATTTTTATTTTGAAAACCCCTTGTGTATGACAAGCATAAGTTGAGCTAAACTCATCATTTTTGAGTTTTTTTTTTCAAAGTGAAAAGAATTATCCATAGTTTTATTTCATATAATTTATTTTTTCAAAAATATAAAAATAAATCAATGTTATAAAAAATAAGGAAACCTGTTATTTTATGCTTATTGACCTATTTTATTAGAAATTATTTAAAAATTAAAATAATTAGGCCAATTTAAAAATAAACTATGTATTTATAATATATGTAATCATATCTAAAATGAGTTTTAATTTGGTGGAAAAATTCTTTCAAAAATATCTTTTTTTCCAAAAGTGGGTTTTGCACGCAAAAAGTTCCACTAGAAGTGAACACAACTTCTTGCACTTACCTCTTATCTTGGAAACTCTACATCGAATAAAACCTTTAAAGGATCTGCCATTGGTTATGTAACTCCCAAAATTTGGATCCAAAACTCCAAAAACGTGTTACTGCACATAAGAAGAAGGGGGAAAAGGTTGTGGGAAGGGGCTTGCCTTGGTCAAGACCTTGTATAGGAATGAACCTTGAAATGAAATAGAAATTTGCACAAGGAAAACAATATAAACAAGATAAATGTCAGATTTACTTGCATGAATAACCCTCATGGATGGATGTAGAAATGAGTCAAATCCATGAAGATGTTTGAAATGTGTTTTTAGAATGTATTGTAGAATCAAGGACACCTTCTCAAATTCATTGATATATACTTTCCAATCCTAGATCTTGAATGAGTGTATGCTTGAAATCTTCAATGGAAAAGAGGAATAGACCTTCTTTCTTTCTTGAGAATTCCTCTACTTGGCCATCATGGGAGAGAAATTTTCATCAATGAGAGAATATTTCCTTTTCTTGAATGGATAAATACTTGGAAATCTTGAATTGGATACTTGCCTTCAAATATTGAATCCAAATCCTTAAAAAGCTTGATTGCACTTGCTCTTAAAATTACCAATAGCTTGCATGTAATATGGATATGATAATCTTGATAATGGATGGATCTCAAAATGGGGGGCCTTTATTTCCTTTTATACTAATTCCACCATTCAATATTGTCTGACTGACCACAAATAAAGATCATGAAGAAAAACCTCCGCATTGGGCCTGAAGCCCACTTGGATTCAATGTCGTTGGACAAGGCTGAATTGGGTCAACCTAGTCCAAAACAAGGGAGACTTAGTTCAACCTAGTCCCGACATTATTATTTTCAAAGTAGATCCATGTCTTGGGGAGTGTGAAAAGTTTTGGTAAGAGAAAATGAAAGATGTTGGAAATCAAGCATAAAGACATTCAGATCTTGAAAACACTAAAATGGGGTATAATAGGTCCTAAAGCCACCAATAATGGGTGCTAAATTTTTAGGATGGTACAATTTTATCTAGGGAGACCTTCTTGGGGATTTCATCACCTCAAGAAATGAACTCAAATTAGGAAATCCCTCTTGCCGCTATATAAATAAGATTCTAGACAAACCCTTGTCTTACAATTGAACTATCTTAGCCTCACTGTGTCAATGATAGTCCAAGATGGATGAAGAGTGTGTAAGGACTTGGTGTGTCTAATAAGAGACTTATGTTTCTCACCCTTGACTATCGTTAGGGCAAGCACCATTAATCTTACTAGACACCTTATTTTAGAAGCTAGTTTTTTTTCAAACATTGCAATGTTTTTAGTGCAAGGGGGGAAATAATGTGCCCCTATGACACTCACCATAAGGCTCCCAGGAGGTTGATTCAATTGAAGAGAAATCTTCTTTCATCAGACTCAGGAAAAAGGTAAAAAAAAGGTGTACTTTAGGCTATGATAGAGTTGTTTGAGATGATGAAGATTCCAAGCTATAGGCTGAAAATATTGCAATGAAACCTTTCCCTAGGATAAGACTGTTTCCATCTCTGATAATATGAATAAAAATCTTGGGGCTTGAAAAGGTCCTTGAACATATACAAAGCGCTATAGTCCAAAGTCTATCAACAACTGTATTATCTTATGTGTGTGTGTGTTTGAAAAATTGATTGATAATAAAAAATTTAGAAATAGAAAAACACAATTGACATCGTACTGCACAATTGTTCACTAATTTTCATGCACAATACTCATAATTTTCTAATAAGACCATTCACCACAACCTTTTTATATATAATCATTATATTCTACTATGTAACTGCACAATTCTGATTTTCATTCACTGATTAAAAGCCAAAATTGCTATTGTCCTACTACATGATCACATATCCCTACAACACATCTATCATATTTTGAAATGCGTTCACTATATTTCTATGATGTGATTGTCTAGTATACCCTATCCCATAAATTTTTAAATTATTCAAAATTAGGGTTACCAGATAGACTAGATAGACCTATTCAGCAATAGAATACAATGATTGACATTCCATAGGTTGCATACATTATTTAGGGTTTCCTTGTTGTACAAAATTTAGGTTCTCCTTTTTTTCATACATCATTAGGGTTACTTCACACACTTTAAAATTCTAATAAAATTACAAAAAAAATAGGTTGCATTCCCTAGGGTTAGACATCTTTATCTTTAGCGTTATCTTTAGAAACTAGAGGGTTCACATTTTGGACACTTCCATAGTGATTCTTAGAACAATTTTGACCTCCTCAAATCAATCATCTTTTTGTCACGGTTGATACCTTCTCACCATATCAATACAGTGTCACTTTTGTCAACATATCCTATAGCTACCCTTAGGCAATACCTTAAAACTACTCCTTATAAATACCTTATCACTACCTTTTGTCTATACCCTACTTTTATTTAGGTGGAATATAATTCTTTTAGTTTGCCTTCAAGGGAGCATATATCAAAGCAATACCTATATATCTATATTTGTATCATTTTTATGAGTAAATGTATATTTATTTGTATGTTGATTACTTGAATTTATTTTGAGTGCGTATTTATAGTACGTCACATGAAAGTCACAGTGAGAGAAAAATGTAGTTGTAAGGGCTCATTTTTGCTAGATCATCATTTATGCAATGAAAAGTGTACAAGTGATGAAATATTGTTAAAATTTAGCACATGTCTTAAACCTTACCAAATCCCATTTGTACTCATTCCTAAGAATTGGTTTAGATCTTTATTTTTACCCATTTCTTACGTAGATTTAAATCTATTGTTTGTTCAATTAGCCCAAGTTAATTGCATGATTTGTGAAAATGAACCCAAAATTTTTGAATTCAAATTTTAAAGTTGGATCCATATCCCCTCCTTCCCACTAGTCATCATGTGATGAATCAACATGTGAAACATTTTTCTTGCACCCTTGATACATTATATTTAAAGATTAAACCTAATGCATTTGGACATCTAGGAATCTAAAATCTAGAATGCATTGCATGCACACCTAATGCGTACAAACTGAGAAGCATCAAACTATTATTCATTGTCTCATTAGCATTGTGATAGCATTCTAAAGCATATTCCATAATTTCCTTTTCAAATTTTATTTTGAATCATTAACTAATATGTAAGAAGTTTTGAGAAAACTATTTTACACACAACTATTATTATACAAGTCATAAAAATCAAGACAAATATATTTTTATAGAAAAAGAAAATAAAGAAAAATCAAAGTTATACAAGCGTTTGATTTGTAATTGCATGATTAACTTCATGATTGTGGAAATAACACACTACTTAGGGGAGAGGACCCAATAGTTGAGTATCCTAACTTTGCGCTTCACAAAATCCTATGTGGAAAATTTCAATTTGTCCCCAAATTTTTATAGCAGCCTATTTGGCAAGTCCCCTACTTATGTATTAAGATTTCAGGGCCAAATCATCAAATGTGATGTAATATTGGCATGCTTTTTGCTAAAGTGTTCAAAAAAGCCCCCCAAAAGTGAGACTTATACTTGTGCACTTAGTCATGTTTTGTTGCTGCACTTATCTGACATCAAATGATTGATTGTATTTTATATATAAAGACTACATTTCATTCAATCATAAATACTTAGTAACAATTTTAAAGTACACTATTATAAAAAATATTAGATATTAAACCAACAAATGCTATAACAATTATTGGAACCCTCTCCCTTATTTTTTTTCCTCTTATAAATTCGAATGTTTCAATAGACTAGACGTACTTTTCTAATCCAAAGGACAATTAATTGAAAACACTCTCACTCGACATCAATACCTCTTATCTGCAGTTAAAATTTGTGAACGTTTATTCTATTGATAATACCAATGGATAATACCAAGTCAACAAAACATGTCATGCTAAACTAGTTGACACGTCCAAATCTGATAAGGACAGGAGCTTAAATGGCTAGAATACGTAAACCTTGAGCAAGAAAAAGATAAATCTTTGGTCAAGTCAAGCAACTTTTTAACACATCTTAAGAGTATGTGAGGTGGAGATGCCACTCGTTATATTGCAGAGCTTCAAACTCCTTATCCTTCCTTTCTTTCTTCTTTTGCAGACATCTGGCTGCCATTTTTGTGCTACAAATGCATTCCTATGTCTCAGCACAGACAATCAAAGCGAAGCAAGTAAGCAAGGAATCTATCCAATTATTAAGTTTCTTATAAAGGTATGAATGAGTTCAGTTTACATCTGTTCTTCTGAGACATGTTGATAGAAACACTAACTTGTTATATCACTCTAATCATAGCTCAGTTTACATATATTGTTGTCATACAGATTAAACCATTTGATTTGTTTTACAGGTGGTGATAGTGATTGTTTAGTGGAAAGATGGAGATGAAGAAAGTGATGATGGTGGTGGTGGTGGTGGGGTTAGTGATGGTGGGGAGTGTGGAGGGAGATCCAATGTGCAGCCCAGCAGGAGGAGTGAGATGCAACCCAGGGAGGTGCTGCAGCAAGTTCAACTGGTGTGGGGGCAGCAGAGAGTACTGTGGGCCCAACTGCATTGCTCAGTGCAGGTCTCCTCTCACTGCAATGGGTTATGCATCCACTCTTCTCACTGTCACCAATTACACCATGCCAGACATTAACAATCCCTAGACACCACACCAATCTTCTTCTTCTTCTTGCAGCCTTTACTACCAGTAAATAGAATCAATAAAGCAGGACATCACTGGATGGGTGTGAGTCTTGGGTGGCATAGTAGTTTTGTGTTTACAAGTCTTGGATTCTATGTAGACATTACTATGTATTGATAAATAAATAACAATAGTGTGTGTTTTCAATGGTTTATTAGTGTGTGCTTTCAATGGTTTATTAGTGTGAGAGGTGAGTAAAAAAACTATTGTGGACTGCGGTGTTCAATATTTGTTTAGAAATATTGTTGGATTTCACAAAGCAATTATTTCTAAGAGGTTTTTTAGAGTTAAAAGCAAAGATTTTTCTTATTAGTATTTGTTCTTAGATTACATACTGTTGCAATGAGTTTCTCTTAACTAGTTATGTGAAATATTTAAGTTGTAAAATCATAGAGACTATTTTTCTTCAAGTTGATTGACTAATGAGTTTGGGGTCTCGAAATTTAAGAAATGCTAGAAACGCTAAGTCTATTGCATTTTTCCACACACTACCCCATGTTTACGATCGAAATTTAGGGAACGCTAAAAACGACAAGTCTATTGCATTTTTCCACACAATACCCCACGTTTACAAAACTCATGCTCTCTCCATTATTTAATATAGCCTCATCATTTCCATTATAAAAATAGAATTTAAAAATTTAAAAATTATTTAACTTACACAATTTTTTACTTTTTATTTTATTATAAAATTTACAAAGCTAATATTTATATATAGTAAATATACAAATATTTTTGTAGATTTTTTTAAAACATGATAAATCATATTAAATTTTAAAAACCTATAATTTATTGTAAAAATAATAATTTTGGAAATAATAATTTTTTCCACATAATGAAATTACTTTCAAAGTTGAAATTTTAATGATTGTAACATATTATTGTGACACTTCTCTATTATTATTAGATTATTATCTCTTAATAAAATTGTATGCAAATTATCTTCTATTAAATATATTCTAATAAAAAAAGTATGCAAATTATTATACTTAATTAAATTATACTAAATATTATAACTATAATTAATTATAGGCAAATACTCTTGGAGAGTAAGAGGTTTTCTTAAGGCTAATTTTTCTTTAGAACTATTTTTTCTTTTAATATATTTAAAATTGGAAGTAGAAGTTTTTTTTTTAAAATTATAGTTGAAATTAAAAGTGAAAGTTGTTGGGTTCTTTTAGAATTTAAGAAAAGATTTTTCTTATTATAATTGAAATTGGAAGTAGAAATGTGTATCAAAATAAGTATCATCGTGGAGATCTTTTCTTAGGGCCCGTTTTGTGCATGGCATTAACTTATCCATAATAGGCCTATTCTCGGATTAATTAATTCTAAAAATGAAAGGTGGAATAAGCTATTCTCCATTTGGATCCCATATTGTAGAATTGGAATAAGGATTATTTTTTATTTTTTTAATTAATTTGAATAATATGTATTTTTAACTTGTGCACATGTATACACATACACATATATACATGTGTGTATATACACACATGTATACACACATATATACATGTGTGTGTATATACACATGTGTATATATACACACACATATATATACAGACATGTGTATATACACATGTATGTATATACACACATGTATATATACACATGTGTGCGTATATATACACACACATGTATATACACATGTGTGTATATATATACACACATGTATATATATACATACCCACATTAAAAAAAAAGATTAAAAAAAGATTTCAAAATTTTTTTTAAAAAAAAAATTAATAAAAAAAAAAATTTGAATCCATAAATAGCTTATTCTCGAATGAGAAATGAATTCCATCTTTTTTTTAGAATTAACTAATGCAAGCATTGGCCCCAAAATGGGGATTAGTTTTCTAATTTTAGAATTCCAAAAATGCCCCAAACAGAGAATTAAATTATTCTAGCATTAACTAATGTGTATTCCAGGTTAATGCTTGGCACCAAACGGGCCCTTAGGGTTATGATTTTTGTAAGATTTTTTTATTATGGTTGAAATGAGAAGTAGAAGTTTTTTTTTTATTATGGTTAAAATTGGAAATGGGAGTTGTTATTTTGATAGAAAATTTAAAGTGAGATATTTTCTATTATAGTCGAAATTGGAAGTAGGAGTTGTTTAAATAGAAATACAATGTTTGGTTTGGTTTAAAAAGTTCTTTATGGGATTAAAAGATTATGAATATATAATTTTTATTTTAAGATATAATTAAAATTGGAGTTGTTCTATTGATATAAATACATTTCTTCTTATGAGAATAAAATATGAAATTTTTTTTTTATTTTAAGATATAATTTTTACTATAAGATTAAAAATTAAATTAAAAAAATTGGTCTATTTTTAAAAATTTAAAAGACCAAGAAATGTGCTTTTCTTAAGATAATTTTTACTATATAAATTTTTCTCAAAATTTTAAAATTTAAAGGATGAAGAAAGGTGTAAATATTATGACATAAAAGTTTTTTTGGTTCAAAGCTTAAGAATGAAAAAAACTGATACTTTAAATATTATGAAGTTTAATATTTATTTAGAATTATTGATAATTTTAATTCTTTAAACTTTAAAGGATGAAGAAAGGTGGTTATCTTGATGGTGTATTGTAGACACTAAAAATTGTCCTCTGACTTATGCTCGACAATTTCACTAACATTCATTTGAAATTAATTAAATAATGTTCATTATTTAATTAATAATTGTCATTAAATTTAATAATTGTAATTAATTATTTAATTATGGAAGTTTTCACCTTCATGGCTAACAACTATTTTAGAGATGTTTTTTATTGAACTGTTAAAGATGCTCTGTAGGAGGGGGGTTGAATTACATCATCAAGGAATTTGGGAAGTTAAAGCATACTACAGACCCTAATGTGACCTCTTCCGCATTGGACTCTTTCCTAGCTATTTGCACCATGCTAATTCATAGTGAACATTGCATTGGGGATGCCATCTTTCCTGTTCCTCCACTAAGGATTTTTGAGTATTTCTAGGAGGACCGCCTCCCTTCTCTTGTTGAAGATCATTAATCCGTTTCCTTAGAGGACACACTTAGTTTGGTTTCACTAGATGAACACTATGTATTTGCTTGTCCATCATCTCCAATGACCACTCTCAATGCTACTTCATCTTCATCTCCATCATCACATTAGTGACATTTTAAGTTATTGCACTTGATACTTTTTCTACTATTGTATACAAACTACTTCTTTTACAGTTTAGGGGCTTGCTGTGAGGTTGATGTCAGAGTTTTTGGGTTTTTCTACTTAGTAGGAAACTACACATTAGTCTTTTTGTCACAATTTGTAAGCAACTCTACTAGCTGATGCCTTATCTGGAATGATGGTAAACATTTTGTATGGGTGAATAATATGGTGTGTAAGATATTTTTTATAATGTCCAATGTAATCATGTCCTACATATGAGCTATAACCAAAGATTTTCTTCCTGGTTCTTTCTTGCTGGTATGCTCTCCTAGACCAGGAATTTTGTAATAATTTCTTAATAAATAAATATAACTTATAGTGGCTATTGCCACTTTTATCAAAAAAAATTATTTAATTATTTAGCCCTTAATTAATATTCTTTCAAGATTCCCTAATTATTCTTCTAAAAATTCATTAAGTAATTTTATTATTTAATTAATCTCTTTCTCTAAGTTTGATTAAATAATTGTATTATTTAATTAAATRCATTCCTCCTCATTATTGTCACAATAATTAGGTAATTATTCTAATTACTATYYRTCTTCCAAAATTAAATAAATGATTAATTTATTTAATTTTCTATTTCCCAAATGCTAACTCATTCTTCTAAAAATAAATAAAATATTTAATTTATTTGTTCTCTCACATGCACAATTAAATAATTTTTAAAATGATTTAATGTTAATTATTCCTCCAATTTCACCCCTCTAATTGTAACTTATTAACAATTCTTCTTTTCAATCAATTCAACTCAACTAATCGATCAATTTAGTTTTTTCAGTCATGCAATTGGTTCTATGATCAATCTATTAAGTCTACTCTTAATCAACCAAGTTAACTATTCAATTAGCTCCGCCATGCCGCTAGTCAACTTTCAATCTATCTCAGTCATTTGTCTAATTAGTCCAGTCTGAATTAATCCCATCCTTTCATTATTAGTCAACACCCCTTAATCTAAATAGTTCATTGAAGTCCAAGATTCTATAAAAGAGGGTGATTCCTCACAATTTCAAAAACTACAATTCTTGAATTCTTGTGTTGTCATATTTTAGCCGATCTGAGAACCCACATTGCATGAGAAGGAGAGAGAAAATGGAGGTATTGATGAAGTTTTTTGCAATTGAATTTAGTTGATTTATTCATTTGATTTCATATTATTGTTCTGTAATTGGTAAGACAGGATAATTTCTTTGAGAGATAGGGTATGTGGTTTCCTTTGTTAATTTCATTGAAAGTCTTGGAATGCGCCTAATTTTCCTACCATACATTTAGGTGAACCCAACATGAACACTTTTTATTTTCTTCTTTTTGTGATTTTGAGTTTATGTTCAGGTCCATATTCGTTTAAAGTAATCATGGATTAATTGTTACAATTGAATGGTTAAAAGTCACAATTAGAATTTTATAATATGCATTTGTTCTAGTATTTGACAGTTTGTTTTCTGTCTTCTATGTGTTTGTAGGAGATTCAATGCGACTATTTGTTAAACAATGCAATTGTGGTATATAGAGATGAATTTGCTACATTCAAAGTTGCATTTTTCAGTTTTAGAGCTGCAATCACATATAACATGACACATTTTTCTATTATCGAGAAGAAATATTAGAGCAAGAATCCATAAATAGGTTCTACAACATCATGAAGGGTTATTGTGAAAGGTATAATTTGGCTATCAATCTTAGCAAAACTTATTCAAATGGTTTTTAATTCATAGGTTTAGGGATTTTTTGTTACTGATCTTGGATTTGCAGCGTGTGGCTGTAGAAGAAATTTTTTATTATCTTAGATTAGATCACACTTTGTTTGGTTCTTAACATTAACCTTTTTTGTTCTATCTATTGGTAGATTAGATCATATTTGGATTTGGGCTTAAAAAATGATCAATTTTCCTGGTGCATTTTGTGCACTTGCACAATTTGTTATAGAACCCATTTTCATTTTTATATCATATGAAATAGCGAGCAATGTTATGGAGGAAGCTTACTCACCAAATCAAATGGATGGGGGAATATGATACATTAGGAACACCCCAAAGAATCACCCTCAAACCCAAATTAGATTAGCACGACCCAAAAGGATAAAGGGGTGCTAATGCAAGATCTATATTTGAGGATGAAGTGTGATTTAGGAATGGGTTCATTTAATGTCAAAATGTATATGATCATATGTAAAAATGATATGCAAATGTGTGAAAGGAATTGATATTATGATAAATAAAATCTAACAAGATATGATATCAGACCTAATGAAAAAAAGTAAGTGCAAGATGAAAAGAGGAGGGATGAACTCACCTTGAAGCTAGGAAAAGAGGAGTAAACTTCAGATTTGGTTTTGACTATCGTAGAACTGTCAGAATTTCTAGATTTGGCACTTTGACACCTGTAAATTTTGACTGCAAAAATTATGGATCCAAAGGACTATGTCAAACAAAGTTGACCTTTTCCAAAAACATTCAACCTTGTCCTGGAGACTCTCAATCTGATGAATCTTGTAAAGGATCTCCCACTGGCTCTATAACTCCCAAAATTTGGATCCAAAACTCTAAAAACCTATTCCTGAACACAAGAAGAAGGGGAAAAAGGTTGTGGGAAGGGGATTTCCTTGGTCAAGACCTTGTATAGGAATGAACGTTGAAATGAAATAGAAATTTACATAAGGAAAGCAATGTAAACAAGATAAATGTCAGATTTACCTTGCATGAAAAACCCCCATGGATGGATGTAGAAATCAATCAAATCCATGAAGATGTTTGAAATGTGTCTTTAGAATGTATTATTGAATCAAGGATGCCTTCGCAAACGCATTGATTGATACTTGACAATCCTAGATATTGAATGAGTGTATGCTTCAAATCTTGAATAGAAAAGAGGAATGGATCTTCTTGCTTTCTTGAGAATTCCTCTACTTGGCCATCATGGGAGAGAAAGTTTCATCAATGAGATAAGATAACCTTTTCTTGAATGGATGAAGACGTGGAGATCTTGAATTGGATACTTGCCTTCAAATATTGAATCCAAATCCTCAAAAATCTTGATTGCACTTGCTCTTAAAAAATTTCCAATAGCTTGCATGTAATATGGATATGATAATCTTGATAATGGATGGATATCAAAATGAGGGGCCTTGATTTCCTTTTATACTAATTTTGGGATTGAATATTGTCTGGCTCACCACAAATAAAGATCATGAATAAAAACCTCTGCATTGGGCCCGAAGCCCACTTTGATTCAATGCCCTAGGACAAGGCTGAATTGAGTCGACCTTGTCTAGGACAAGGGAGACTTAGTTCAACCTAGTCCCAACATTGTTATTTTCAAAGTAGATTCGAGTCTTGGGGAGTGTGAAAAGTTTTGGTGAGATAAAATGAAAGATGTGAGAAATAAAGCATAAAGGCATTCAAATCTTGAAATCACTAAAATGGGGTATAATAGGTCCTCAAGCCACCAATAATGGGTGATAAGTTTTTAGGATGATATAATTTTATTTAGAGAGGCCTTCTTGAGGATTTCATCACCTCAAGGAACGACCTCAAAGTAGTAAATCCCTCTAGTCACTATATAAATAAGATTCTAAACAAACCCTTATCTTACACTTGAACTATCTTAGGCTCAATGTGTCAATGATAGTCCAAGATGGACAAAGAGTGTGTAAGGACTTGGTGTGGCTGATTAGAGACTTAAGTTTCTCACCCTTGAATATCGTTAGGGAAATCACCATTAATCTTACTAGACACCTTATTTTAGAAGCGAGCTTTTTTTTCAAACATTGCAATGTTTTTAGTGCAAGGGGAGGAAATAATCTGCCCCCAAGATACTCAACATAAGGCTCCCATGAGGTTGATTCAGTTGAAGAGAAATATTCTTTCATTAGACTCAAAAAAAGGTTAAAAAAAAAAAAAAGGTGTAGTTTAGGGTGTGATAGGGTTGTTTGAGATGACAAAGATTCCAAGCTATGGGCTGAAAATATTGCAATGAAACCTTACCCTAGGCTAAGACTACTTCCATCTGTGATAATACCAATGAAAATCTTGGGGCTTGAAAAGGTCCTTGAACATACACAAAGCTATAGTCCAAAGTCTATCAACAACTGTATTGTCTTGTGTGTGTGTGTGTGTGTTTGAAAAATTGATTGATAATAAAAAAAATTAGAAATAGAAAAACACAATTGACATCCTACTACACAATTGTTCCCTAATTTTCATGCACAATACTCATAATTTTTCTAATAAGACCATTCACCACAATATTTTTATATGTTATCATTATATTCTATTGCGTAATTGTACAATTATGATTTACATTCACTGATTAAAAGCCACAATTGTTATTGTCCTGCTACATGATCGCATATCCCTACAACACATCTACCATATTCTGAAATGCATTCGCTATATTTCTATGATGCAATTTCCTTGCATACCCTATCTCATAAAATTTTAAATTATTCAAAATTAGGGTTACCAGATAGACTAGATAGACCTATTCAGCCATAAAATACAATGATTGGCATTCCATAGGTTGCATACATCATTTAGGGTTTCCTTGTTTCATACAAAATTTAGGTTCTCCTTTTTTACATACATCATTACGGTTACTTTAAAGACTCTAAAATTCCAATAACATTACAAAAAATAGGCTGCATTCCCTAGGGTTAGACATCTTTATCTTTAGGGTTATCTTTAGAAACTAGAGGGCTCACATTTTGGACACTTCCATAGTGATTCTTAGAATAGTTTTGACCTCCTCAAATCAACCATCTTTTTGTCAAGGTTGATACCTTCTCAACATATCTTATAGCTACCCTTAAGCAATACCTTAAAACTACCCCTTATATAAATACCTTATCACTACCTTTTGTCTATACCCTACTGTTGTTTAGGTGGAATATAATTCTTTTAGTTGGCCTTCAAGGGAGCATATATAAAAAAAATACCTTTATATCTATATTTGTATCACTTTTATGAGTAAATTATATTTATTTGTATGTTGATTACTTGAATTTATTTTGAGTGCATATTTATAGTATGTCACATGAAAGTTAAAGTGAGAGAAAAACGTAGTAGTAAGGGCTCATTTTGGCTAGATCATCATTTATGCAATGACAAGTGTACAAGTGATGAAATATTGTTAAAATTTAGCGCATGTCTTAAATCTTACCAAATCCCATTTGTACTCATTCCTAAGAATTGGTTTAGATCTTCATTTCCACCCATTTCTCTTGTAGATTAAAATCTATTGTTTGTTCAATTATTCCAAGTTAATTGCATAATTTGTGAAAATGAACCTAAAAATTTTGAATTCAAATTATAAAGTTGGATCCATATCTCCTCCTTCTCACTAGTCATCATGTGATGAATCAACATGTGAAACATTTTTCTTGCACCCTTGATACATTATATTTAAAGATTAAACCTAATGCATTTGGACATCTAGGAATCTAAAATCTAGAATGCATTGCATGCACACCTAATGCGTACACACTAAGAAGCATCAAACTATTATTCATTGTCTCATTAGCATTGTGATAGCATTCTAGAAAGCATATTGCATAATTGCTTTTTTAAAATTTTATTTAAAAGCATTAACTAATATGTAAGAAGTTTTGACAAAACTATTTTACACACAACTATTATTATACAATTCATAAAAATCAAGACAAATATATTTTTCTAGAAAAAGAAAATTAAGGAAAATCAAATTTATACAAGAGTTTTATTTGTAATTGCATGATGAACTTCATGATTGTGGAAATAACACACTACTTAGGGGAGAGGACCCAATAGTTGAGCAACCTAACTTTGTGCTTCTCAAAATCATATGTCGAAAATTTTAAATCACCCCCAATTTCTTATAGCAGCTTATTTGGCAAGTCCCCTACTAATATATTAAGATTTTAGGGCCAAATCATCAAATATGATGTCAAATTGGCATGCTTTTTGCCAAAGTGTCCAAAAAAGCCCCCAAAAAGTGAGAATTATACTTGTGCACTTAGTCATGTTTTGTTGGTGCACTAATCTGACATCAAATGATTGATTGTGTTTTATTTATAAAGACTACATTTCATTCAATCTTGAATAATTAGTAACAACTTTAAAGTACACTATTGTCAAAAATATTAGACATAAACTCAACAAATACTATAACAATTATTCGAACGCTCTCCCTTATATTTTTTTTCCATAATAAATTCTAATTTTAATGTTTCAATTGACATGACTTACTTTTCTAATCCAAAGATGAATTAATTGAAAAAAACTTCCAGCCGACATCAAACTAAAAACTCAATTCTTTTAATCTGCAATTGAAATTTGGGAACGTTTATTCCAATGGATAATACCAATTCAACAAAACATGTCATGCTAAACTAGTTGACACGTCCAAATCTGATAAGGACACGAGCTTAAATGGCTCGAATACGTAAACCTTGAGCAAGAAAAAGATAAATCTTTGGTCAAGTCAAGCAACTCTTTAACACGTCTTAAGAGTATGTGAGGTGGAGATGCCACTCGTTGGAATGCAGAGCTTTAAACTCCTTATCCTTCCTTTCTTTCTTCTTTTGCAGACACCTGGCTGCCATTTTTGAGCTATAAATACATCCCATGTCTCAGCACAGACAATCAAAGCAAAGCAAGTAAACAAGGAATCTATCCAATTATTAAGTTTCTTAAAAAGGTATGAATGAGTTCAGTTTACATTTATTCTTCTCAGACATATTGATAGAAACACTAACTTGTTATATCACTCTAATCTTAGCTCAGTTTACATATATTGTTGTCATACATATTGATAGAAACAGTTGTTGTACAAACCATTTGTTTTGTAGGTGGTGATAGTGATTGTTTAGTGGAAAGATGGAGATGCAGAAAGTGATGATGGTGGTGATGGTGGTGGTGGGGTTAGTGATGGTGGGGATTGTGGAGGGAGATCCAATGTGCAGCCCAGCAGGAGGAGTGAGATGCAACCCAGGGAGGTGCTGCAGCAAGTTCAACTGGTGTGGGGGCAGCAGAGAGTACTGTGGGCCCAACTGCATTGCTCAGTGC
>MU224737.1:7614850-7692693 GCA_018584345.1 Thuja plicata
CCAGGGAGGTGCTGCAGCAAGTTCAACTGGTGTGGGGGCAGCAGAGAGTACTGTGGGCCCAACTGCATTGCTCAGTGCAGGTCTCCTCTCACTGCAATGGGTTATGCATCCACTCTTCTCACTGTCAATAATTACACCATGCCAGACATTAACAATCCCTAGACACCACACCAATCTTCTTCTTCTTCTTGCAGCCTTTACTATCAGTAAATAGAATCAATAAAGCAGGACATCACTGGGTGGTTGTGAGTCTTGGGTGGCATAGTAGTTTTGTGTTTCTATGTAGACAGTATTATGCAGTAACAAATAAATAATAAAAGGGCTTTTTCTATGTTTCTGTATGTGTGAATGTGACTATAAAAAGTAGTGTGGAGTGTGGAGTTCAATATTTGCTTAGAAATATTGTTGGGTTTTATAAACAAATTTCTTTTAATTTTAATCATAAGAGGTTCTTTTAGAGTTTAAGCAAAGATTTTTTTATTATGATTGAAATTTGAAGTAGAAATGTATTATATTATGGCTGCAGAGCAGCATAGTTCCTGCAAGAATGTTGGCAAGATTGTTTTAATTTTACAAAAGGATTATATAAAATGGATTATATTAAAAAAGAGTTCTTTCATTTGAAGAAATGCGAAACAGTTTTTTTACATTTGATATGTGGTTGGAATGGTTGGAAATGTACTTGAAGAATTTAACTTTAAATTTGTTTAGAAACCAAGTTCTGGTTCTGAAGTCCCATGGACATGTCACATAGTTTCTGATTGTGTTGAAGAGATGCCAAAGCCCTCTATGCATAAAACCTAATCTTGGTTACACATGCCTTGAGAAATAATCCATGCGAGGATCCCTAAGAATGTGATATTGTATAGTGTCTGTAACTAAACATCCACATATTTATTCATTCTTGGGCATTAATTACAAGTGGGTATGCAATTGTAGGGTGAGCTTATGGATACATGAATTTAAAAACACCAAGATAAGAAAAGAACAAAGAAATGGAGTATCAACCAAAAAAAGGTTTAAAAGACTAGAAAAAAGAGTTCATGAAGGAAAATTGGTGACCATTTGAGAAGTTTTTACTAGAGCCCTTCAGGGGATTTAAACTGTTCACCAACGCTGCTATAGGTGAGAAAAAAGAGTTCTTAAAGGAAAATTGGAGAGCATTTGAAAAGTCTTTACCAGAGTCCTTCTGGGGATTTGAATTATTGTGCACTAATGCCGCTACAGGCGAGAAAAAATAGTTCTTGAAGGAAAAATGGTGAGCATTTGAGAAGTCTTTACCAGAGTCCTTCCAAGGTAATCTAGAAATTTCTTTGCATGTGCCATGCAAAAAAAAGCATAACCAAAATGCTCCAAACATGTATACAAAACAAAATTTTATTGGTGGATGGATTTTATATTTGTTTCCTCTGTTTTGTAGAATTTCCTTTTGAGCCGCAAATGATGTGGATGGCATTAGTGTTGTTGTTGTTGCATTAAAAGGTAAGATATCTGAGGAACCTAAAAATGGGGAAGATACTAAAAATTTTGAAACCTTGAAAACTATGAAAATAGGGAAAACCCAAAATGTAAATTAAAGTTCCATGAAAACGGAGAAAACCCAAAATGTAAATTAAAGTTCAATGCCTGCAACTTTTAAATTGAGCAAAATTCAATCCAAAAACTCATAGTAAATCTGTAAGAATCGAACTAAAGAAAACAAAATAATGGGTAAGAAGAAAGCTACAAACGAGAGAGAAAAACCTCAAATAGTTGCAACTCGATTGTAGAAATTGTTGTAAACAAGCTCCAAAATGCGAATGCAAATACTTGTAAAGTATAAATCAACTGGAAAGAGTAGAGAAACATATCATCTCATCAAATGCCACAGATATTTCATTTGAAGAAATATGATGACTGAAGAATGTGTATTATATTGAAAAATAGCAACCAAAAAATCTGCCAAAAAAATTTGTGCACTTGCCTCAATTTTATCCTAGTTGTATTTATTACGGGAGACTTTAATGAATTATTAATAGACCTATTTTTCTTGGTATTTATTAAATTAGAAAATAGAATTTATGTACTACATCATAATTAAATGACATGAGAATGATAGAAGATCAATCGATGAGAGTAATGACATCAGTTGACCAAGATATATTTATAAGATAATTAGTTGTATAATGTATCTAAATAAAAAACTTATTTTGAGAGGTACAAAAGAAGAAACAATGAATATTAAATAATAAAAAATGTTTAATTATATTTTTTCCCAGACAAAATGAATAAAATAATTTATTTTTTAAATAAATATATTTAAAAATTCTAATATTAAATAGATTTTTTAATTATATAAGACATGCTACTTATATAATTAAAGTTAGATTAATGAAGAGTGTGGAAAAGGAAAGAGATAATTCAATAATAATTTTTTTTAAAATTATTTTGAAAAATAAAATTAGATAATTTTAAATAACTAAAAAATATTTAATTATGATGTAGAACATAAATTCTATTTTTTAATTTAGTTCTTTTTAAAAAAAAAATTCTAATCAAATTGCTTAAAATATTAAATATTAACATGTTAAATACACTTCCATGTCTATAGTTCTTAAGAATATTTCCGCAAAAAGGGCTCATATTGCCTAAAAGTTTTTGCCCAATCAAAATTCACAAAAGTAATTTTAAAAATTTGTTTTGTTAAAAAATTAGCAACTCACATTGTTTAATAACTTGTTAAAAATTGGGATAGAATCCATTAAACAAAAGCATGGAAGGAGCGGTTGTGGGAGCTGGAGAGAAAGGGCGGGCAGGAGGGAATTTGAAATCCTGCGATGGTGGGAAACGTGATGCTGGAGTAAACTTGGCATCTGCTACTGCAGGAGATCAGTAGACTGCAAGAGGATCAACAAAGGAGGGCTCCACAAAAGATTTGGATGATGTCAAGGATCCTCCTTTCCGAGATGGTGGGCCAGGAGAAAGCCCATCTAAAGGTGCCTTGACTAATCAAAATGATCAGGCTTTAAATAAGAATCTACTCAAAGGTAGCTGGTCATCGTTATTCAGGATCAAACCTTCAGAAAATTCTTCTTTTCCTAAAATCAACAATATTTCGGACACCAGCAAGGGTTACTTTGGAATAACCATCCCTAATCCCCTTGTGGACCATACTATTTCCACAATGGCTCTTACTTTGGTAGGTAAGTTCACGGGGACAAGACCTAATATTGAGCTTGTTAGGGAGTTTACCTATCGCAAATGGAAACTCAAGGGACAAGTGTATATAGCAACAATGCCAAAGGGGTTTTTCTCTTTTGTGTTCTCAAATATGGAAGACCTATCAAAAGTGCTATGTGGAGGACCCTGGATGTTTGGTAAATCATCGTTGGCTTTTCAAAAATGGGTTACAAATCTGGATCTAAATACTGAGATATTTGATGCTGCCCCTATTTGGGTGAGACTACCCAGCCTCCCAATGGGATACTAGCATGAGGATGTGTTTGTTGGTCTCACGAGTGCATTTGGGGAGTTGCTATTTATTGACCCGATGACAACCTCCAGATCTAGATTAGTCTATGCTAGAATCTATGTGAACATACATCATAAAATGGATCTTCCAGAGGTCATCACTATCAACTCCAAACTGGGTAAGTACATCCAATCTGTTGAATATGAATCGCTTCCCTTTGCTTGTTTTTCTTGCAAAAAAGTTGGTCATTGGGCTAAACACTGCCCACTCAAAAAATCAAAAGAAAAAGAAGATCATAAAAGGGAACCTTAAAAAGTATGGAAGTAGAAAATCAATACTTCTGTTAGTTCTTTAGTTAATCCTGATCTTGATCAAGAGGAGAAAAAAATAGAGAGGGTGAACAATAATGATTCAGAGGTAAATATACTACTAGAAAATCAAACCAATTTTGAAAAACCTAGTAATGAATCAGAGGAAAATTTGCAACCTGAAAATCAAATCACTTCTAATAAACAACCTAGTATTGATCTAGTAGTCATTGTTGAATCTAATCAAGAGCAGGGTCAACCTATGGTGAAGGGGCTAGAAGTTACTGCTAACACAACCAATATGATTGGCTTAGAAGATTTTTCCCCTTCTACTGTTGTTTCTCCTATTCCTGATGAAGGAATCATCGGGGAACATGACCTCAATGGAAATTCCTCAGAAGATAGTGAGGATGACTCATTATCCCCTATTGCAGCTTTGTGGAGAGAAGAAATTCTGGAGACAAACTTGAGTTTAGAGATAAACCTGGTCAACCAAGAAGTTCCTTGGTCACAAGTAAAGAATAATAAAAGTTTCAACAAATCTTTAGGCAAAAAAGGAGACCAGAACAATAGTACTTAATGTGAATCAGCTAAAAAACAAGAAAATCATAGTCAAGGGGGAGTACAAACCAGAAGAAAATTTAAGGTTGATGTTGGCACTTCTAAGAGTAAGAAATGAAGGGAATCACATAAGAAGAAAAGAGAGCAGGAAGAAAAACATAATATAGCAGATGGAAAACAATGTACCATCCTTGAGATATGTTTTCCAAGTCTTTAATATGAAATTCATCTCTTGCAATATAAGGGGCTTAATAGCCTCCATAAATAGGATGTACTTAGGAATATGGTTAGAGATAGAAAATCTGATATTCTTCTCATTCAAGAAACTAAAATGACTAAAGAAAATTGGAAACAATGCACATGTCTAAAGATTATGGGAGCATAGGTGGTGATTCCAAGGGAGCTTCAGGTGGTATAAGTTTTTTTTGGAATAATAAAAATGTTGTGTGCAATTTAATTCATAGTGAAAAGAATATTTTAGTGGTCAAGATCACTTACCTCAAGGAGAACTTTAGCTGGAACTTGATCAGTGTTTATGCCCCTAACACTAGAGGTGGTAGAAAGAATTATATGCAAAGATTGAAAGATATTCGTAATCTCTATCAAGAAATTAGTTGGATGATTATGGGAGACTTCAACGCTCCTCTCAAAAATGAGGAAAAAAGGGAGGGATCAACTTCCAAATGGACAAAAAATCTTATTTGATGGAATTTATCAATGAGGAATCTCTGTTAAATATTGACCTAGAGGGCATTGACTATACCTATTCTAATAGACGTACTGCAAAGGAATTAATTCAGGTGAAACTGGATAGAGCCCTCTTAACCCATGACTGGCTGTCTAGGTACTTTTACACTCTTTTTTCCGAACTTTGTATTGGATCTGACCATTATTCTATATCCCTAAATACTAATTAGATCAAGAGCATAAAGAACTTTCCCTTTAGATTTGAAAGAATGCGGCTAGCTCACCCTAAATTAGAAGATAAGATTGAGGAATGGTGGAATTACACTGTTGAAGGGGGAGCTATGTATATAATGGCTAAGAAACTGAACACTGTTAAAAGTAATCTGAAAAGATGGAACAAGGAAGTGTTTGGGGATATCTTTCATCATAAAGGAAATTTGCAAAATGAAATTAAGTAAATTCATTACAGTATCCACAAGGAGGATCTTTTAGAGGAAACTAAAATCAAGGAAAACAACCTTCTTGCAAATTATCATAACATTATCACCAAGGAGGAATCTTTCTGGAGACAAAGGTCTAGAGCTCTTTGGCTCAAGGTAGGGGATAAAAATACAAGATTTTTCCACATGATGGCTTTGAAACAAAATTCTATTGACAGGATAACTTATCTCCAATCACAAGGTAAATCTATTCGGAAGGAGGAAGATATCAGATCAGAAATGTTAAGATACTTCTCTGAGCTGCTAGCTAAGGATAATAACTTGTATAGACCTAATGAGGAAGAAATTCTCACTGCCATCCCTATATTGGTCAATGATCCTTCTAACAAAATGCTCCAAGCTATTCCTTTGAACAAGGAAATCAGAAATGTTGTCTTCTCTTTTGAAGGAGAAAAATCTTCTGGCCCTGATGGCTTCCCTATGTTGTTCTTCCAGCAATTCTAGGATATTATTGGTCAAGATGTTCAAGTTTTTGTTAAAGAATTATTTGGAACTAGATGTCATCTCAAGGAATTAAATGCTACTTTCTTGGTTCTTATTCCTAAAAAACCAGGAGACAACACTGTGGAAGAATTTAGACCTATCAGCCTGTGCAATTCTTTATACAAGATTATGTCTAAAATTATTACCTCCAAACTGCTCCAGTTGCTCCCAAATATTATTTCCCCCAAGAAAAATGGCTTTGTTCCTCGGAGACAAATCCTTGATTCTATCATCGTGGCTCATGAGAATATCCACTCTCTAGAAAAGGGAAAAAAATAGGGCTTGATGATGAAACTGGACCTATCTAAGGCTTACGACAAAGTCGATTGGCATTTTTTGGAGATGGTGTTTTCTTCCTTTGGTTTTAACAAGGAGGTCTTCAAAATTATTATGCAACTTGTAACTACTATTTATTCCTTTGTCATTGTTAATGGGGGTTCCTCTACTTTTTTTAAACCTACGAGAGGGTTAAGGCAAGGAGATCCTATCTCTCCTATCCTCTTTTCTATTCTTGCTGAATGCCTTGGTATATCCATAAATGGTGGGAAAAGGTGAATTAAGTGGCATTCAACCATCCTCAGCTAGACTTATTTTCTCTCATCAGAAATTTGTGGATGATACTCTTATCATGGGAGAGTCGACAATTAAAGAAGCCAAAAAATTGAAGAAAGGTCTCTCTATCTATACTGAGACTACTAGGCAGCTTGTCAATTGGACTAAGAGTTCCATCTTCTTCATAATTACTCCTGAAGAAAGACAAAAGAAAATGTCTACTATTCTTGGTTGTACCATTGGGAAAATCCCTTCCTCTTACTTGGGATTACCTCTTTGCTCCAATCCTCCAGAAATTTTCTGGCACACTCTAATAGACATATATAACAATAAATTTGCTGGTTGGAAAGGGGTGCTACTCAACAATGTGGGAAAGCTCCAATTACTGAAATCTAGTCTTCAAAATCTCCCTATTTATGCAATGAGCTTATATAAAATTCCCCATAAAATTGCTAATGAAATTGAAAAAATTTAGAAAATATTCCTTTGGTCTGGGGTTGAGGAAAAGAAAAGAATGAGCCTTGTATCTTGGGAAAAAGTTTGTAAGCCTAAAAAGCTGGGAGGTCTTGGGCTGCGGACTATTAAAAAAAAAAAAATCCCTCATGGCTAAACAACTGTGGAGGATTTATGGAGATCAAAAAGAGTGAAACTCTATCATTAAAAGTAAGTATCTCTTCCTTAATAATTCTTTGGAGGACTTTATAGGTGAAGAAAATAGTACAAATGGTTCCTTCATCTCGAATAGTATAAAAACTACCAAAGACCTGATTGTGAAAGGTAAAAGATGGAAGCTGGGAGATGGTTGTAGAATTGATTTCTGGGATGATAAATGGATCAAATTTGTGCCTCTGTCCACCAATTAAGACTGGAAGCAAATTATTTAAAGAAGAAAAGAATCTATTGGCACCAAAGTTATTGATTACTGGCAAGAAAACAATTGGAAGAATCTGGGAGAAATTGATGTTAGACTCATTTTCCTCCAGCATGAGCTTCAGACCTGGCACATAAAAGATAACACTCAAGATTCAATTGTGTGGGATCCTACTTCTGATGGAAAGTATACTATGGCCTCGGCTGTTAATATTCTTTCTGAAAGAGAGGAAAGGCCTCCTTTCTCTTTTGTGTGGTATAAAAATCTCATACCTAAAATCAATTTCTTCTATTGACTCTTAATTCAAAACAAATCGCTGACTCTTGATAATATATCTAGGAGGGGTATAAACATTGTTAATAGATGTAGTCTTCATTTTGAAAACTCTGAATCTTGTGATCATATCATGCTCCACTTCCCTTTCACTTGTAAAGTTTGGGATATCATCTTTAGAAAATGGCATATTTGCTGGTGTTTTCCTTTTGTTTGGCAGGATTTTGTTGCTCAATGGAGCTACCCGGCTCAGAAATTTATTGACAAAGACCTTTGGTTCCTTATCCCTCCTCATGTGTGCTAGAGGTTGTGGAAAGAGTGCAACAATAAAATCTTCATAGAAAAGAAGGCCTCTACTGAAGTGGTAGGAAACCAAATTTGTAGGGTGTTGGAAGAAAACTTCTCTTCCTCTAAACCTGAGCCTAAATTTGGTAAGAGGGAAAGTGACAGAAATGACAGTCATATCAATAAGAGATCTTTGGCAATTTGGACTTTTCCCCCTAAAGATTGGGTTAAAGCTAACTTTGATGGGGCCGTGAAGGGCAACCCGAGAACTATTGGAGGAGGAGGCATAATAAGAGATCAGAAAGGAAATTGTGTCGGTGTGATTTCCTCTCCTTTGGGAATTCAATCTAACCATAGGGCTGAGGCTATGGCAGCCCTCAACATTATTTTGTTTGCAGAGGAACTGGGATGTAAGAAAGTTTGGCTGGAGGGATACTCCTTAAATATTATTAATAATACTAGAGGCAAAAGTAAGGCATCATGGACTATTGATCATATGATTTCTAAGATAATTAATGTGGCCTCAAAATTTACTTCCTTTTATGTATCTCATAATTACTAGGAAACTAACCAAATGACTGATTGTCTTGCCAATATTGGTGTGAAGAATGATGTCACATGCAAGTGGCATGGGAACGCTAAAATTAATAATGAAGTGGGATTATTATTGAATTATGACTGGGTTAATCACAAGGAAGGTGAGGTCATTTGTATTAATCATTTCGATTAATGATGATATGATTTGGGGTATGACGACAATGTCAAGCTATGTGAAGCATCAAAATAATGATGATTTACTTAAGTCGCAAGCTTTCTGGGGTATCATTAAGTACTCTGTGCTTTTGAAAATTTGTATTCATTTTGAGATGAGAACTAGTATGAAAAAAAATAGTGAGAGAGGCCATGGTGCAGAGGAAGAATATATGGGAGGATATTTGAAGAGAGAAGAACCCGCAAAGTGTAAATGGAGGGATGAAAAAGAGGTGTGGAGCAAGCTCAAGAAGGGTAAAGTTCCCAGATATTTAAATTCCCTCCATGGAAACAACAAGGAAGTGACCAAATCTTTTTTTAATGGCTAGGAGAATGGGAAAGTGAACATTCTTGGAAAATCTATCAAGCTCACTCTGGACCGTCTTGCTTAAATAACGGGTCTTCTGTTGGAGGGGATGCATTTCTCGAAAGAAAAAAAAAAGGGGAAAGAAAGGTTATAAAAAATTCCCTAAGACTGATGAAAACATGGCAATGCTCGTGAAGGGTGATCTGGACTATGTCAACTTTGTTGGTGCTCAAATCAATAGATTGGATTTCCTATGGACTTGTCAATCCAATTCTTGGAAACCCAAGTGATTTGGCCAACTAACAAGTCACAACCAAGGCAAGGTTGGAACTTCTGCAATTTTGGCTCTGCAAAACCAAGGCTGGTAGGCCTATACCTTGACTTATCCTTCAAGTTACAAGGCTTGTTATAGAAGATAAGTAACACTTCAACCTTCTCTCTCAAGTATGACAAGCCACTTGAAATAAATCTAACTAAAAGAAATATATCATGAACTATAAATTGAAATAATTTAAGTAATTGAAAGAATGTTTAGTAAATGTGTATGTAATTTGAAATCAACAAATAGATAAGATATCACAAAACTATAAAAAATGAACTAAATAACTATAATCCAACTAAGCAAGAAAGACCAGTGCCTTAATCAACCATGGGCAATAGAGTCACTATCATTCCAATCTTATGTTCGACCTTAGAGACAGTTTTACAAGAAAACTTATCACTTCAAAGGTGTTATGGAATGTACATGCAACCTAAAACAAATTTAGAGATATTTCATAAGGGTAATACTTCTGAGATGACAACCCAATTGACTGAAGCCTCAATCAACATAATTTAACCATGCAAAATGAGAAAACCAATTGAAAATATAGACTATATTGAATCAAATCAAGATGCATGCACATCAAACTATCACTTTGAAGAATTTCTATTGGTTTATCTGAGGGACTAATTGTAAAATGATTAATGAGACAATTGCATATATGTAGAAAAAAGATTTATCTTTATTGATTTTAAATAAATAGTACATCCAGGTCCATGTTATAGTTATTGATCCAAAACTATCCAAATATGTGAAATTGTATTATATTGTTGTATTGTATTCTCTTTACATTTTACATTATGTATATATATATGTGTGTGTGTGTGTGTGTGTGTGTGTGTGTGTGTGTGTGTGTGTTTGAGTGGCTTTCACACCTCTTTAGGGTGAAAAGGCACAACTCTCATTACAAATTATTTTGGAAAAACAATAAACTAACTAAAAAATAACTACCTAACTTTCGGATTTGGCTTTGGTCAAAAATCCAAAACACCTTGTGAAAAGCTAATATCTCTATTGGAGATAGGAAATTTGATTTCCCGAACTGGGTCATTTTTAGATTTTAAAAATTCAACCATCTTTATTCTCTGTTAAAATAATCTTTGTAGTAGGTCTAAATTACAGCATTTTCTGAAGGCTTCGATTAGTTAGTTCTAATTATTTGTGTCATAAAGCTTCCTTCATTTGATCTTTTTTAGTATGGAGAAACATGCTTCTTGATAATGGATTGGGACTCCTAAATTATCAAAATTTAGGGTACTACTAGAGGCTCTTTCTATGGACTGCTCCCTGTGAGCGTAGCGAGATTCTAGCTATCTCTGGAGAAGCAGACCAAGTATCCACACTTAATCTGATGCAAAGTGATTTGGTTCTCATATTTAAGATTTATCTTTATACCAATAGGATCATGAAGAACTTTCATAGGAACATTCAATTGGGTGGCCCTAGGCCTCCCAAAAAAATGAACACTACTTCTTTCCTCTATCAAACACATAATTTTGATCATGTAATACTTTGGATCTCCCAAATATGATGTCACCACTCTCATGGACAACATTCATTTTTTTATTAACACTCTTTGACTTTTGTTTACCTTTAGAAATGTTAGCAGGTGCACTGTAGTCGTTTCTAAATAGAAGATCCCCATGCATTTGATCAACCCTACAAGTAACTAGATTAAGATCTTCTACTTGGTTGTCTTTACGTACATAATCTTCCCTATACTCAAGATGTTGTTTCTTTTCACAAAAAAGGATTTTGAGATAACTCACATTCAGAAACTTCCTTCTTATCAAGAATTTGATTAGATAGGATACTCGGATAATTTTTAGAAATAATCTTCAACACATTCTCCTCATTATGTTTATTTGATTCCATCTCATCTTCACATGTTTGATACAACTTCTTCTCATAGGATGAAATAATGCATGTCTCACTTTCTGAATACACTACCCCATACATATTTTGAGTTTCATCATCTTCAAAATGATCACTAGGATCACTGTCTTTATCATGATGTTGATGGACTTTATTGCATATAAAATATTCTTCAAATAATGGATTCAAGGATATAGAGAACTCAGGCATATCTCCATGAGAGCTTTCATTTGAAACTTCTTCATGTTCATATGTTGTATGTTGTTCTATTTCATCTCCATTATTTGATTCTTGAAATTTATCATCTTATTTATCTAGTACCCCTTGAGTATGTACTAATCCATCAACTTGCTTATCATGGTGCATTGAGAAAAAAATTTGACCACTTTTCTCAACATGTTTTTGATATTCCATGTCTAGTAAATATGAGATTTCTTTTGTACCGAGAAGATCTTATTCCTCATCATCATGGTCATTGATACTTGTTTCCATGCAAATCTCACTACGTATAGATTCTACTTCAATCTAATCTGAATTTTCTTCCTCTATGTTATCATTCTTTTCTTCCCTCAATACTTCACATATTTTCTCAAGAAAAGCTAGTAGGTTAGAATCATGGTAGATTCCTAACCCACAAAGTTTATCCATTAATTCTCTTCCTAGAGGCCTGATATCTAAAGGTATTTCTCGATAGATCTTTATCATTCTCATGAACAAATGTAGTGCAGGTTCACCTTTATATCTTTCCAAATTGAAGAATGTATCCAAAGGGGACATGTAAGATTCTTCCTCCAAAATATAATTTAGCTCTCTTTCCTATTCATAGCACATGTTATTTTCATAACACATGTTTTCTTCTTCACCACCAGCATCATGAAACATATCAAGAAACCATTTCTCAAACTGTCTCCATGATGAGATTGATTGTGTGGGTAGTGATTCATATACTTGTTTGGCATTATCTTTTAATGTCTTGACAAATAGCCTCATCACCTGATCCTTTGTAGAAACCTCATAATCTTCTATGAATGTATAAAATGCATCCAAGTGTTGTAGTGTCGATTCATCCCATTCTCCATAGAATTTTGGTAGAAGTTGTGAAATTTTAGGGGATAACTTATTTGGGATGCATTGAAATCTCCTAAGATCCAATGGCCTGATACCATCCGAAATAAAAGGCTTTCTTTGAAATGATGGATACATTTGAAAAAAAAATCCACCATCTCCTTCTGAGTCTTCTCCCTTAGTAGAGTCACTAACTAAAATGATTTTTTCAATAGAGTCACCACCTTCTTATCAGAAGGAAAATACTTACTGTCTTCTGAGTTCTTTTCTCCTAGTAGAGTCTTAAATATATCACCAGAGCTTCTAGGTAAAATACAAAAATATTCTTTTGAAAAAGTCCCCAGTAGAGTCACCAATCTGTTGGTGCTTAAATCAATAGATTGGATTTCCTATGGACTTGCCAATCCAATTCTTGGAAACCCAAGTGATTCGGCCAACTAACAAGTCACAACCAAGGCAAGGTTGGAACTTCTACAATTCTGGCTCTACAAAACCAAGGCTGGTAGGCATATACCTTGACTTATCCTTCAAGTTACAAGGCTTTTTATAGAAGATAAGTAACACTTCAACCTTCTCTCTCAAGTATGAAAAGCCACTTGAAAGAAATCTAACTGAAAGAATATATCATGAACTATAAATTGAAATAATTTAAGTAATTGAAATAATGTTTAGTAAATGTGTATGTAATTTGAAATGAATAGATAGATAAGATATCACAAAACTATAAACAATGAACTAAATAACTATAATCCAAATAAGCAAGAAAGACTAGTGCCTTAATCAACCATGGGCAATAGAGTCACTATCATTCCAATCTTATGTTCAACCTCAGAGAAAGTTTTACAAGAAAAATTATCACTTCAAAGGTTTTATGGAATGTACATGCAACCTAAAAAAAATTTAGAGATATTTCAAAAGGGTAATACTTCTCAGATGACAACCCAATTGGCTGAAGCCTCAATCAACAGAATTTAACCATGCAAAATGAGAAAACCAATTGAAAATATAGACTATATTGAATCAAATCAAGATGCATGCACATCAAACTATCACTTTGAAGAAGTTCTATTGGTTTATTCGAGGGACTAATTGTAAAATTATTAATGAGACAATTGCATATGTGATGAAAAAATACTTATCTTTATTGATTTTAAAAAAATAGTACATCCAGGTCCATGTTATAGTTGTTGATCCAAAACTATCCAAATATGTGAAATTGTATTATATTGTTGTATTGTCTTCTCTTTAAATTTTACTGTGTGTGTGTGTGTGTGTGTGTGTGTGTGTGTGTGTGTGTGTGTGTTTGAGTGGCTTTCACACCTCTTTAGGGTGAAAAGACACAACTCTCATTACAAATTATTTTGGAAAAATAATAAACTAACTAAAAAATAACTATCTAACTTTTGGATTTGGCTTTGGTCAAAAATCTAAAACACCTTGTGAAAAGCTAATATTTCTGCTGGAGATGGGAAATTTGATTTCCCAAACTGGGTCATTTTAAGATTTTTAAAATTCTACCATCTTTATCCTCTGTTGAAATCACCTTTGTAGCATGTCTAAATTTCAACATTTTCTGAAGGCTTCAATTAGTTAGTTCTATTTATTTGTGCCATAAAGATTCCTTCCTTTGATCTTTTTTAGTATGGAGAAACATGCTTCTTGATAATGGATTGGGACTTCTAAATTATCAAAATTTAGGGCACCACCAAACCTGTCAAATATTAAGTGTATTTGGGCGTTCGTGATCCAGACTATTGTGGAGTACTTCACACTTGATGGTGGGTATTCTAAGTTATACAATTACCACTTTGTTCTGGTTAACCATTTCCATCATTACATTAGGGTTTTCTTTCCCTACTATCTCTTAAGCTCACTCAATCTAAGCATTATTGATCATAGGGTTAAATCTTCCCCTGTTTTACATTAGGGTTTAATTCTGTTGATTACGGACTATGTTAAGAACCATATCCCCGACCCCATTCCTAAAAGTATTGTGAATGTTAAGAGGAAAAGTTTGGAGGTGTCTACGGGCAAGATCTTTAGTAAGGAGAAAGCTAAAAAATTCGTAGAGGCCCTATTGTTGTGGATATCTCTTTGTCAATTTATGATGGCATAAAAGGGATGAAAACTGATGATGAACAAGATATCGAGTCTTCTGAGGATGAGGGTTTCACTGGGAAACCAAGAAAAACTGATGAAATGAAGACGGAGACCAATGAGTCTTTGGGTGGTAAATATTATATTGAGGAGACCCAGAAGATGGAGAAAAAAATATTGGATGAAATTACTAAAGAAATTGACAACATTATTGACACCCATATTGAAGACCATACTATTAAAAATGATGGTGATGAGGAACAGAATCATTATATTCAATAATCTCAGAGGGAGTCAGGGGACATTGATACCCATACTAAAGACCACACTATCAATAAGGATGGTGAGGAAGACCATACTCATGACCTTCAAGATTACCACAGGGAAACAGGGGACATGGAGGAAACAAAGATTGACAAAGGAAAAACAAAGAACAATGAGGAGAATATTGTCCCAGAAAAGGAAGTTGACAAAGCTTAAAAGGATTACAATGGTAATGAGAATGTTGAGTATAGCCATGATACCTTGAATGGTGACCTTGAAGAAAATAATTTCCACAACATGAGGAGCCTTGAGGATGATCTCCATGAGAGAGAGATTAATGTCAAAAGGGTGGCTACTATTTCTTTCCTTCAAATGGAAAGAAATAAAGCAGAGAACAACTATAATATGGATAAGTGGATTCAGGATGATATTAAGGAGATCAAAGATAATTATAAGAACCTAGAAGATAGAAATGCACTGCTGGAGGAAATTGTTGACAAAATGCGCAAATATGCTACCATGTACCAGTAGGGGAAAGATGTTTTCGATAAGGTTAACAATATGGAAACCAAGATAAGTGTCATGGTGGAAAATAAGCTAAAAAAAAATAATGACAAGGTTAACAACAACAAGGCACTTATCAAAAAACCTACTACTGTTAGCAAAATGGGTATGAAAAATTATCAGGATAACCTGAAATCTTTATATACCCTACTAGCAGGTAATGATAGTGATAAGGCTAGGTAGGAGCATGATAGCCCTCAGGAAATTCCTATCTTAGGCCCAAGCACTAGGACTCACTCCAACACTAAAAAGAAAGCCGAAGTTTAGACCAAAGATATCAATAAATTACGGGATTTGATCCAGAGCATGGAGCTGCATATGGTTGAAGTTCATATGCTGGAGGATCATATGGAAGCTGTTTAGCTTCTTTGCTAGAATGTTTTGGACTGTTGGAAGTTTTTTGTTACTTGTCTGCTGGAAGCTTTTTGTATTTTGTTGTTTTGATGTTTTGTAATTATATCATCTAATTAATCTGGATTTTTTGCCCTCTTTTGGTCTTCTATCATATGTGACAGTTCTTTGTTACTTTTGTCCTTTATTTTCTATCATTTTGGTGATATGTAAAGGGTTCGGGGCCCCTTCAAAACCTTTTTTTTTTTATTAAGGTAACAACAGGTTTTGAAGGGGCTCTGAAACCCTTTACAATAAGCCAAAAGATAGACAAAGAAGGACAAGGAAGAAACTATCTATCAAAAGAGACAGAAAACCAAGAGAGGGCTAAACCCCATATATAATAGAAGATTACATTACAAAATAACAAAACAACAACAAGCTCCCAACCGACGAAAAGCCAAAAAGAAAAAATGTCCAGCAACCCAAACTAAAGAACTTCCAATTGATCTTCCAGCATTTGAATTTCAACCATCTGTAGCTCCATACTCTGGATCGAGTCCCGTAACTTCTTGATATCTAGAGTATGGACTTGGGATTTCTTTTTAGTATTGGAACGGGTCCTAGATCCTAGGCCCGAAGTATGCATTTCCAGAGGGAAATCTTCCTCCTGCCTAGCCTTGTCACTGTCATTTCTATCCAAAAGGGTATATAAAGATTTCATATTATCCAGGGAATTATTCATACCCATTTTGCTAACATTAGTCAGCTTTTTAATGAGAACCTTGTTGTTGTTAATCTTATCATTACTATTTCTGAGCTTATTATCAACCAAAGTACTGATCTTGGTAACCATATTGTTTACCTTATCAAAAATATTATGCCCCTGCTGATACATAGTAGCATCATTGTGCATTTTATCAACAATTTCCTCCAGTAAAGCAGTCCTATTCTCCAAATTATTATAATTATCTTTGATCTCCTTTATGTCATCATGAATCCATTTATCCATGTTATAGCTATTCTCTACTTTTTTACCTGCCATTTGCATAAAAAAGATAGTTGCCGCCCTTTTGACATTGACCTGTCTGTCATGAAGATCATCCTCAAGGCTCCTCTTGTTGTAGACGTTATTGTATTCTGGGTCACCTTTAAAGTTATCCTGGCTGTCATCAAGTTTCTCACTGTCCATGTTATTTTTCTCATTTTTCTTTTTTTCCTTGTTGAGGACTATATCCTCCTTAGTATTCTCTGTTTTGTCTTTGTCATTCTCCAAATCCCCTGTTTCCTTATGGTGATCCTAAAAGTCTTGAATCTGGTCTTCCCCAGCTTCAATGTTAAGAATGTGATCCTCAATGTGGGTTTTAGTATCCCCTGACTCCCTCTAAGAATCCAGAGTGTCCTTCTTCTACTCCTCTTCACTATCCTTATTAACAGTGTGGTCTTCAATGTGGGTGTCAATCACATTGTCAATTTCTTCCTTTATTTCCTCCAGATATTTTTCCTCTAGATTCTGGATTTCCTCGAGAGCATCTTTACCACTCGGAGACACATTGGGATTCATGTCCTCATTTTTATGCAACTTTCCAGTGAAACCCTCATCCTTAGATGACACAATAATTTGTTCATCATCTATTTTCATTCCCTCAATATCATCATAAATTGATAGAGATATATCCGCTTCAACAGGGCCTTTGCAGATTTTTTTAGCAATTTCTTTACTAGGGATTTTACCCTTAGACTTCTCCAGACTTTTCCTCTTAGTATTCACAATACTTTTGGGGAAGGGGTCAAGGATATGGTTCTTGACATAGTCTGTAATCAGCACGATTAATCCCTCATATAACACAGGGGAAGACTTACTCCTATGGTCATTGATGCTCTAGTTGAGCGAGCTTAAGAGAAAGAAGGGAAAACAAACCCTAATATTATGATGGAAATGGTTTACCATAACAGAATGATAATTATAAACCTTAGAATATCTTCTGTCCAAAGTGAAGTACTCCATGATGGCCTAGGTCACAAATGCTTTGATCCGCTTGATATTTGACAGGTTCACATAATCATTGTCACCCTTCACAAGCATAGCACTTTCTTCGTCAATATTAGGGAATTTTTTATACCCCTTGTTACCTTATTTTTTATCTTTCATAAAATTCTTCCCATCCTTTGGAAGGCCATTAATTTTAGCAATCTTGTCCAAAGTGAGCTTGAGAGATTTGCCCAAGATATTGACAGTGCCATTCTCCCATCCCTTTACAAAATCTTTCGTCACCTCCTTGTCATTTCCATGGAGCCTCTTCAAATATCTATGAACATTACCCTTCTTAAGCTTGTTCCACACATCTTTTTCTTCCCTCTATTTACACTCCGTAGGCTCTTCTCTCTTCAAATCTCCACCCATGTCTTCTTCTTCTGCAATTCAAATACTTTCTCTGCTCTGTTTCATACTAGTATTAAGCACACAATGAAAGCCGATTTTTGCAATGATAGAGTACTTAATGACAATCTAGAGACCTTGAGTCTTAATTAAGTTATCAATAATTTGATGTTTCACAATGTGCGATGTCGTCGTCGTACCCCTAATCAAATCATCATTAATCAGAATGATTAATGTGAATGACCTCACCTACCTTATGATTGAGCCTATCATAACTAAGTAATAATTCCACCTCATTATTAATTCTTGCATTCCCATGCCACTTGCATGTGATATCTTTCTTAACTCCAATGTTGGCTAGACAATCAGCCACTTGGTTCATTTCCCAAAAACAATGAGAAACATAAAAATATTTAAATTTCGAAGCCACATTATTAATTTTAGCAATGATATGTTCTATGGCCCAAGAGGCTTTATTATTGCCTCTAATGTTATTAACGATATTTAGAGAGTCTCCCTCCAACCAGACTTTTTCACATCCCATATCCTTTTCCAACATAATAATGTTGAGAGCTGCCATAGCTTTGGCCCTATGGTTAGATTGTGTTCCCAAAGGAGAAGCAATGGCCCCAATACTATTACCATTCTGGTCTCTGATTATTCTGCCTCCTCCAGTAATACTTGGGTTGTCCTTTGCGGCCCCATCAAAGTTAGATTTTACCCAACCTTCAGGGGGCAATGTCCAAGTTACCATAGATCTCTGATTGATTTGGTTGTTATTACTGTCACTTTTCTTTTTACCTAATCCCTCAATTTTTGAAAGAGAGAAATTTTCTTCTAGCGCCCTACAAATCTGATTTCCAACAACTTCAGGAGAGGCCTACATTTCTCTAAAAAAAAATTTGTTGTGCTCTTTCCAAATTCTCCAGCAGACATGAGGAGGAATGAGGAGCCATTGGTCTTTATCAATAAAGTTCTAAGGCGGGTAATTCCATTGAGCAACAAAATCCTGCCAGACAAAAGGAAAACACCAGTAGATATGCCATTTTCTAAAAATGATCTCTCAAACCTTTCGAGTGAAAGGATAGTGGAGCATCATATGATCACAAGACTCAGAATTTTTAAAGAAAAGACTACATCTATTAACAATATGTATACCACTCCTAGTAAGGTTATCAAGCGTCAACGGTTTGTTCCGAATTAAGAGCCAATAGAAGAAGTTAATTTTAGGTATAAGATTTTTCTACCAAACAAAAGAGAAAGGAGGCCTTTCCTCTCTTTCTAAAAGAATATTAATAGCAGAGGCCACAGAGTACTTCCAATCAAAAGTAGGATTCCACACAATTGATTCCTTAATGTTATCTTTTATGTGCCAGGTTTGCAACTCATGCTGGATGGAAATGAATCTAGCATCAATATATCCCAGGTTCTTCCAGCTACTCTCCTACTAGTCATCAGTAACTTTGGTGCCAATGGCTTCTTTGCTTCTATCAATAATTTCTTTCCAGTCTTGATTAGTTGACAGATGCACTGAATGGATCCATTCATCATCCCAAAACTCAATTCTACAACCATCTCCTAGCTTCCATCTTTTTCCTTTCACAATAAGATCCTTAGTTGATTTTATACTATTCCAAATGAACGAACCATTAGTGCTGTTGTCTTCCACTATAAAGTCCTCCAAAGAATTGTTGTGAAAGAGATACTTTCTTTGAATGATAGAGTTCCACTCTTTTTGATCTCCATAAATCCTCCACAATTGTTTAGCCATGAGGACTTTATTAACTTTTTTAATATTCCGCAACCCAAGACCTCCCAGCTTTTTAGGTCTACAAACTTTTTCCCATGAAACAAGACTCATTCTTTTCTTCTCCTCAACCCCAGACCAGAGGAATCTTTAATTCTGGATTTTTTCAATTTCATTAGCAATTTTATGGGGGATTTTAAATAAGCTCATAGCATAAATAGGGAGGTTCTGGAGGGTAGATTTCAGAAGTTGGAGTTTTCCAGCATTGCTGAGCAGCGCCCCTTTCTAGCCAGCAATTTTTTTGTTGTATCTATCAATAAGAGTGTGCCAGAAAATTTTAGGAGGATTGGAGTAGAGGGGCAGTCCCAGGTAAGAAGAGGGGAATTTTCCAATAGTGCAACCAAGAATATTAGACATTTTTATTTGTCTATTATTAGGGGTATTAATAAAGAATATGGAACTCTTATTCCAATTGACAAGATGACCGGTAGCCTCAGTATAGATAGATAGTCCTTTCTTCAGGTTTTTGCCCTCTTTAGTTGTCGACTCTCCCATAATAAGAGTGTCATCCACAAATTTCTCATGAGAGAAAATGAGTCTAGCTAAGGTTGAATACCTTTTATTTCCCCTTTTTCCACAATCTTATGAATATACCTCCCAAGGCACTTTGCAAGAATTACAAAGAGGATGGGAGATATAGGATCTCCTTGTCTTAAACCTCTAGAAGGTTTAAAAAAGGGAGAAGAGCCCCCATTAACAATGACAGAGGATGAGACAGTAGTGACGAGTTGCATGATAATTTTGATAACCCCCTTGTGAAAGCCAAAAGATGCCAGCACCATCTGCAAAAAATTCCAATCAACTCTGTCATAAGCCTTTGAGAGGTCTAGTTTCATCATGAAGCCCTATTTTTTAGCCTTCTCCAGAGAATGAATATTCTCATGAGTCACAATGATAGAGTCAAGGATTTGTCTCTCAAGGACAAAGCCATTCTGCTGAGGGGAAATAATATTTGGTAGCAGCTGGAGGAGTTTGGAGGTAATAACTTTGGACATGATTTTGTAAAGAGAGTTGCATAGGCTGATAGGTCTAAATTCTTCCACCGTGTTAGCTCCGGGTTTCTTAGGAATCAGGACTAGAAAGGTAGCATTTAATTCCCTGAGAAGACACTTAGACCCAAATAATTCTTTAACAACTGCCTGAACATATTTCCTAATAATATCCCAGTACTGCTAGAAGAACATCATAGGGAAGCCATCAGGACCCAGAGATTTTTCTCCTTTGAAAGAGAAAACAAATTTTTTTATCTCCATATTAGAAGCGATAGCTTGGAGCATCTTGTTAGAAACTTCATCTACCAGCTTAGGGATGGCATTAAGAATTTCTTCCTAATTAGGTCTATCCAGATTATTATCCTTTGCAAGCAACTCTGAGAAGTATCTAACCATTTTAGATCTGATTTCTTCCTCCTTCCGGATAGTTTTGTCTTTGGAATGGAGATTAGTTATCCTGTTAATATCTTTGTGTTTCAAAACTGTCATATGAAAAAATCTAGTGTTTTTGTCCCCTACCTTGAGCCAAAGAGCTCTAGATCGCTGTCTCTAGAAAGCCTCCTCCTTTGATATAATATTATGATAATCCGCAATTAGAATGTTTTCCTTGGTTTTTGCTTCCTCTGAGAGACCCTCTTTCTAGATGTTGTTTTGAATTTCACTAATATCATTCTGCAGCTTACATTTTTGACTGAAAATATCCCCAAACACTTCTTTGTTCCAAACTTTCAAATTTCTTTTAATAGTGTTCAGTTTCTTAGCCATTCTATACATTGCTCCCCCTTCCACCGTGTAATTCCACCATTCCTCAATTTTTTCTTCTAGGTTAGGGTAAGAAATCCACATTCTTTCAAATTTGAAGGGAAAGTTCTTTCTGCTCTGGATCTGATTGATGTTTAGGGATATTGGATAGTGATCAGATCCAATACAAAGCTCAGCTGAAAGAGTGCAGTAATACCTAGCCATCCAGTCATTGGTTAAGAGGGCTCTATTGAGTTTAACCTGAAAGAGGTCTTTCCTAGTACATCTATTAGACTAGGTATAGTCAATGCCCTCCAAGTCAATATCTAACAGAGTTTCCTCATTGATAAATTCCATAAGGTCAAATCTGCTATCAAGTTGGGAGAGAGTCCCTCCCATTTTTTCCTCATTCTTGAGTGGAGTGTTGAAATCTCCCATAATCATCTAGCTAGTTTCTTGGAACAGACTACGGAGAGCTTTCATTCTTTGCATATAGTTTTGTCTACCACCTCTAGTGTTAGGGGCATAAACATTGATCATATTCCAACAATAGTTATCCTTCAGATAAGTGATTTTAACCAAAAGAATGTTTTTTCACTATGAATTAAGTTGCACACAACATTTTTATTATTCCAGAATATCCCTATTCCTCCTGAAGCTCCATCTGAATCACCACCTAGACTTTCATAACCTTTAGAAACATGCAATCTTTCCAGTTTCTCTTTAGTCATTTTAGTTTCTTGAATAAGAAGAATATCAGGTTTACCATCTCTAACCATATTCCTAAGAACATCATGTTTGTGGAGGCTATTTAGCCCTCTTATATTCCAAGAAATGACTTTCATCTTAAAGACTTGGGGAACATATTTTGGGGGTGGTACTTTGTTTGCCATCCACGATATTCTATTTTGCTTCCTGTTCTCTTTTCTTCTTTTGTGATTCCCTTCCTTTCTTACTCTTAGGAGTACCAACATCTGCCTTCATTTTTCTTCTAGTTTGAACTCCCCATAGGATGTGATTATCTTGTTTTTTGGCCAATTCATATGAATTACTGTTGTTTAGGTCTCCTTTTTTGCCAGGAAGATTTATTGGAATTTTTATGGTTCTTGACCTCTGACCAAGGAGCTTCTTGATTGACCATGTCTGACTTCAAGAAAGATTCTGATTTTTCTTCACCCCACAAATCAGCTATGGGGGAAAGAGAGTCATCCTCAGTGTCTTTAGAAGAGGTCCTGTTGGGATCAATTCCCCCACTTATTTCAACATTGGGAATGGAAGGCCCAGAAGAGGATGGCATAATCTTTTCTAAACTAATCAAGATGGTTGCAGTATTAGAATCTTCTAATCCCTTCAGCTTAGACTAACACTGTTCTTGACAAGAGTCAGTGATAACTTGATCAGGCTCATTCTTTTTATTCAAAGAATTTGTGTTTTCTATTTGTATCATTGCCTTTGATTCATTGTTAGGTTGATCTAGATTAGTTTGGGTTACTGGAATAACCTCAGCCTGATTAATAATCTCCTTTTTAGAACTGTTCTCCTGAAGAACATGATTGGCATTATCTAAGGAACTTACAACAGTATTGACTTTATGTTTCCATACCTTTTTAGGTTTCCTTTTCTGTTCTTCTTTATCCTTTGTTTCTTTTAATCAGGCAGTGTTTAGCCCAATGACCAACTTTTTTGCAAGAGAAACAAGCAAAAGGAAGTGATTCATATTCAATAGTTTGGATGTACTTACCCAGTTTAGAGTTGATAGTAATGACCTCTGGGAGATCCATCTTATGGTGTATGTTCACACATATTCTGGGATAGACTAATCTAGATCTGGCAGCCATCATCAAATCAATCGATATCAGTTCCCCAAACACACTTGCTAGACCAACAAAAACATCCTTGTGCTAGTATTGCATTGGTAGACTAGGTATTCTCACCCAAACTGGGGCTGTCTCAAATATCTCTGCATTTAGATCCAGATTTGTTACCCATTTTTGAAGAGCCAATGATGATTTTTCAAACATCCAAGGTCCTCCCCATAGCACCTTTGATAAATCTTCCATATTTGAGAAAACAAATGAAAAAAACCCCTTTGGCATTGCTTCTATGTCTACTTGTCCCTTGAGTTTCCATTTTCGATAGGTAAACTCCCTAACAATCTCAATATTAGGTCTTGTCCCCATAAACTTCCCAACCAGAGTAAGAGCCATTGAGGACACAGTATGGTCAACAAGGGGATCAGGGATTGTTATACCAAAATAGCCCTTGCTGATATCCGAGGTATTGATGATTTTTGGAAAAGAGGATTTTCTTGACGGTTTGATCCCAAATAGCGACGACCAACTTCCTTTGAGAGGTCTCTTGTTTGGGGCTTGAACATTTGGATCATTCAAAGCACCTTTAGATGAGCATTTTGGCCCACCGTCTCGGAATGGAGGATCCTTGACATCATCCAAATCTTTTGTGGAGCCCTCCTCTGTTAATCCTCCCACATCTTGTTGATCGCCTATAGCAGCAGATGTCTGGATTCCTCCAGCATCACAGTTCCCGCCATCGTAAGAATTCAAATTCCTTCTTGCCCACCCTTTCTCTCCCGCTCCCGCTCATGCTCCTTCCATTGTTCCTCCCGCATATTCAAAACCTATTGTTACCTTAATAAAAAACTTGTTAAAAACTGGGTGTTGCCTATAGTTCAAAAGCCTACGGCTGGAACTAAAAATAAGTATCATCTTGAGAGAACCTCTCAGTACTAAGATTTTTTCAATCTATTTAAAGAATGTATGAAAGGTGGTTGTCAGGATGAACAATTTTTAGTTTAGTTTCTTACAAATTTAGAAGATGAAGAAAGGTCGTTGTGATTGATGATCAATTTTTTAGTTTAGTTTCTTATAAGTTTAGAAGATTATGAGATTATATATATATATATATTTTTTTTTGTCAATTTTGTAAACCTTAAAAAATGAAGAAAGTTGGTCAAGTCATGATGATCAATTTTTAGTTCTTGTCGCAGGCCTAGAACTATAGGCATCGTACTGATCTTAACTGGCTATTAATAATTTATTCTTTAGCAAGTTAGATTCAAGATATTTTCTTATTTATGAAAATATTAAGTTTTATTAATGTAAACCTGCTAAATTTTTAACAAAAAATAATAAAAAAATTAGCTTTCTAAAATATGATTGGCTCATACAAATCACCGGATAAGGGTGGATTTTTCAGAAATATATGTTTAGATTGTAAAGTTTTAAAATGACATATACTTTCATAAAATGATTATATTATATTGTATAGTTTCATATGGGTGGTCTATATGAACAAATTTTTTGGAAATATTTATTTGCAATATAATTTCATATATATATTTAAAATATTATATTTATATCATTTTAAAATAGATTTATATATTATTTTATGTTATATTATATTTATACTATTATTTTACTCTTTCATATTTAAAATTATGTTTAGATTAATTTTATTTTATATTATATTATAATTGATTTATATTTATATATTATGCAATGTTATTTATGTGTAATATTAAATACTATATAAAAATATTTATATTTATATTATTTTATGCTATTTTTTTAATATATTATTATATTATTTTAAATTAAATATTATATTTATGTTAAATTATATTTATTATAACATAATTATATTTATATCAATATTAAACTAATTTTTCTAATAATACTAAAATTTGTTTAATCTACACGCGGTCTTGTTTATTAGAAGATTATGAAATTGTGAATTTTTTTTTATCAATTTTATAAACCTTAAAGAATGAAGAAGGTGGTTGTCTTCTTATGAGATTAGAAGATTCTAGATAGAAATATTTTTTTACTATCAAATTTTTAAATCTTGAAGAGTGAAGAAAGGTGGTTACTACAAGTAAATAGAATGAATAAAGGAGGACATCACTCGATGGTTGTATGAAATATTGATGCATTTCACAAGCAATTTTCTTTTTCTAATTTTTATCATCATCTATGATCTTGAGAGTGGTGGGAGTAAGAGGTTCTTCTAGAATATAATGAAGAACATGGAAGTAGTTGTTTATACGCTTAAAATATTATGAAGTTCAATATTTATTTAAAATTATTCATAATTTTAATTTTTTAAAGCTTAAAGAATGAAGAAAAGTGGTGGTTTTGATGGTCTAAATATTGATAGTTTAAATATTATGAAGTTTAATATTTATTTAAATATTGATGGTTTAACTATTATGAAGCTTAATATTTATTTAAAGTGATTGATAATTTTAATTTTTTAAAACTTAAAAAGAATGAAGAAAGGTCGTTGTCTATATGGTGCAAAGATTATGAGATTAAATAATTTTTAGTTTAATATTTATTTAAAATTATTGATGGTTTAAACATTATAAATTTTAATATTTATTTAAAATTATTGATAATTTTAATGTTTTAAAACTTTAAAATGAAGAAAGGTGGTTGTATTGATGGTGCAAAGATTATGAGATAAAAAGATAAAAAAAATTAGTTTAATATTATTTAAAATTATTGATAATTTTAATTTGTTAAAATTTAAAGGATGAAGAAAGGTGGTTGTTTTGATGGTGCAAAGATTATGATATTAAAAGATTTTTTTAAATGATGAAGAAAGGTGGTTGTCTCCATGGTGTAAATATTGATGCTTCAAATACTATGAAGTTTAATATTTATTTAAAATTATTGATAATTTTAGTTTTTTAAAGTTTAAAGGATGAAGAAAGATGGTTCATTTTTTAAAGCTTAAAGATTGAAGAAAGTCGATTATACAAATATTATGAAGTTTAATATTTATTTAGAATGATTGATAACTTCAATTTTTTTTGAATAAAAGGGGAAAGAGCCACTAAAATATTTATTTATTAATAATAAAAAAAATTGCATCAGTCTTGGCTCAGGGAACATATTAACAGGCAAGAACCAAGAAGAAAACCTTTGGTTGTAGCTCAGAAGAGAAACCTTAAATAAACATAATTACAATAAAATGACACATTGTCAATCCCAAATACAAACACTAGACAAAAGTCCAACATGAGTAAGAGCTAGTCAACAAAGACAAAAAGCCACCGCAATTTCTTCGTAAAATCCTTAAGAAACTCATTAGTGTCCCCATCAGATCATAAAAATACAAGGATCATCCATAATAGGAGAGACCAAAGAGTCAACAAGAATATGAGCATCTTCCAAACAAGGAGGGACAACTAGAATCGAAGATCTAGCACAATCTCTATCATGGGAAATAATAGTTTGAATAGCCAAAAGATGATCTAGGGCATCTGAAACCAGACCAAGAAAAAAATCCTGAAACACCTTTGCAGACTCATCAATACCACCAACCTGCACAACAGAATGGATAACAACCAACAAATCTTGAAAAGAAGAGTGTGATATAAATTAATAAAAAATGATTACCATTTTCCAATGAGAAACCCATTTTAAATTATATATGAGGATGAAAGAAGCAAATGCTAGCTGACAACTATAGAGCCCATGAAAATGGAATGGGCATGGTTAATAAGTAAAGTCAACAGAACCAAGAGAACCAACATAGTCAACAATAGAAAGGGAAGGGAAAACATAGCAATAAAACATTAAAACCACATGATAACGTGAAGAGCCAAGATGCCACAATATATTTGGGTGAGTATAAGAAGAAAACATGTTATACAGAGAGAAGTAACAGTGAATAACCAATAAGACTGATCCTCATTATAGAGTTACTGAAAAAGTTTAAATTGTTGATTCACATAGATACATATATGCCTTGATAGCCATGCTTATATCACACAATATAGAGCTAGATTTACAACACCCAATATGGAGTTTGTATGACATGTACTAGCACTTTTTTGCATTCAATATGACCTTGATGAGAAATAGATCTATATAATTTCATTTCTCTTTCATAATATCTAAATGAAATTTCAAATATAATGTCTCTTGAGTTCTTCAGGAGAGCTGCATAGAAGTAACAAGAGATATCCAGGACAATGGGAGCCCACAAATTTCCACAATCACCAAAACCTTCAATATACTGCACATATACATGTAAGATTGATCCTCACTATAGAGTAACTAAAAAAGAACAAATTGTTGATTCACACAAATACATATATAACTTGATATCCATGCTCTTATCACACAATATGGAGTTGGATTTGCAAGACACAATATGTAGTTTTCCTGACATGTACCAACACTTTTTAACATTCAATATAACCTTGATGAGAAATAGATGTATCATTGCATTTCTTTTTTATAATATCTAAGTGAAAGTTCAAATGTAATGTCTCTTGAGTTGTTCAGGAGATCTTCATAGAAGTAACAAGACATATGCAGGACAACGGGAGCCCACAAATTTCCACAAATTACCAAAACCTTTAATATAATGCACATAAGATGCAACCAATAGTTTAAAGCTATAGCTATAGAGAATTAAATATGCACATAATAATTGAATGTCACCCAACACTAGCTTTGATTGAACATTAAAATAAGAGAAATCCACATAGACTATAGATAAGGAGGAAATAACAACTCAGTAGGAAGGTTGTATATAATCACTAAATCCATATGAAAAATCATACGAGAAATGGGAAAAAGCACCAATATTCCATCAGAAATACCCAATCAGGCTTGAGAATATCATGAGATAAAATATGTGAAATGATAACATGTAACCAAGGAAAATCATATAGAAAATATATTTCGAGCTCTCAACAACAAAATGTAAAAGTATCGAAGGAAATAAGAGAAAATCAATCAAAATTAAAGAAGAGGATGCAAATGTGATCTCCACCCCAACCAAACACATAAAGCACACCCAACATTGCCAATATGCAAGGGGTGGGAGACAAAACCCCATTAAGTCACATAAGGGAAACAAAATAAATGCACAATATGGGAAGGGTGGAAGTGAAAATGGTTTCTACAATTTGAGCACAAATAATGAAAGATTGACCTCAAAATTATATGAACAATGGGCAAAAACACCATCATTCCATTTGAATTGCCAATCAGGCCTGAAAGATACCTAAATCAAGTGCATCATACCAAATTAAAGAATGCAAAATCTTGTAAGCACAAGTAAACCATGAGCCAATCAAATAAAGATTATACCAGAATAATCATAATAAGGAGAAGAGGGATTGACATAAGAGTGGCACCAACAACCAAAGTCAAAATAAGTGTGAAGGTTTTTCAAAACAAAAGGGAGGGAGTTCCTATGGAAACACCTTTTTAAGGGTACATTGTTCATCAATTTCTTTATTAGCGAGGAATTCAACCACCCCATTAGATTCCCTATAGAAATGAGACACTTCATAGGAATTAAACAGCTTTATTTGATCAAAAATTAAAGGCAACATGTAATTATATTTCCAAATATAGTAAGACTTATTGGAAATTGCATAAAAAGAAAACATTGAGTCCCCCTCAAGAATGACATTCCTAATTCTTAGAGAGATAGCTAAATCAATCCCAAGGGATAATGTCTACAACTCAACAGAGTTATTAGATCCCACTTCAATGGACTTACAAGCCGATTTTAACACTGTACCATTTAGATCTGTGATGACAACACCAACTCTAAATCAATCCCAAGGGATAATGCCTGCAAATCAATACAATTATTAGACCCCACTTTAATTGACGTACAAGAAAATTTTAACATTGTTCCATTAGGATCTATCATGACAAGACCAACTCCTAACTTACCAAGATTACCCCTAGAAGAACCATTGTAATTGATTTTGCACTTGCCACTTGGAGGGGGGACCTTTTAACCAACCTACGATTTGGGTATTTAGAAGCTTGTGATTGAAAAGAATGTCGATTGGGATTAAGGGAGAGGGATTTCCATTTATTTCTAATATCACCATCCCAAGATGAGAAGATACTTAAGTGGTCCAAAATCTTATAAATAAAAGAGAGAGCCACCTCATGGTTCACACCACAGTGCAACAGTAGTTGCAAATTCATGTTAATATGACATCCATTGATTTGAATCGTAGAATGTGCAGGTTTCACCGCTAAAGATGGTAGGGATGATGCGTGTATGGACATATTTGGGAAGATTTACAAGATGGATGAAAGAAAGAGGAGGTGGCCTATTGGCGCCACAATAGACCCTTGGGCTAACCGATGACTAGAGTTTTTTGCAAATGCTTGGAGTGATAAGGTGTTGTAGTTGCAACAACAGGAGAAGATACTGGGGAGATAATAATTTTTAGATAGGGGAGGGGTTACAAATGACTACATGCAAAGAGATAAGGAGAATATGGATGTTGCAGAAAACTAGGGAGATATAAGAGGTCATCGCCAGCAAGGGAGGTATGAGGAGATAGGCATTGGAGAGATAAGGGGAGATTGCCAGCAAGGAAGTTATAAGGAGATAGGAATTGGAGAGATAAGGGGAGATCTCCGAATAGGGAGGTATAAAGTATTTGTCATAGGAAAAGGGAGATACAAGGAGCTCGACTCAAGATACATAAGGAGTTGTTGATTGCTAGAGAGATAAGGCGACACTCAATGATATAGATAGATAAGGAAAAGTTCAAAGGTGGTCTAAAAATAGAGAATGTTAGATCTAGGAGGCATCAATGCCTCGGTAGAGCCTCATAAAAAAATATCACCATGGGGATGGGGTCCTCCAAATGTGACCCCAATTGTTTAAATCTCCAGTCAAAAGTGATTACTAATAAAGAGAGAGAGAGAGAGAGAGAGAGAGAGAGAGAGAGAGAGCTCTAAAATGGACTTTTCAAACCTAATGAGAAAATTAGATGAGGAATATTTATTTTTGAAAATATGATTGTTCCTCTTCAACCAAATATTCCAAATGAGTAGAGAAGGACCAATTAACCATAAATAGAAAAAAGGAAGTATAATGTAACAATGACAAGCCTGTAAACTAAAATTTCAAATTAGTACATAAGGATGAAGACCATCCCACTATGTGGAATAGCGAATACCAACATTCAACAACAAAAGGACATAACAAAAATAGATGGTCAAGAGATTCAATAAAATGACCACACATAAAACATAGAAAAATAGCAGTAATACCTAGCCTATCCAACCTCATTCTAGTAAGTATTCTATCCTGGACCGAAAGCCAGGAAAAGGCCATAGCCTTCGAAAGACAAGTTGAGGACCATAACAAATGTCTTGTCCAAGACTCCTCTGAACTATAAGAAATCAAGGAGGAGTAACCATCCTTCACCAAGTGAGAACCAGATTTGGACTTTGTCCAAATTAACATATCCTCATTTTCATAATAAAACAATCATTGTTTATTAAGTTCATCTAATAAAGCATGTTTGATGTGGGGAAAAATGAAAGAAATCCAAGAATTTCATTTAGCAAGCAAAACTGGACCCAAGGAGTCAATGAAAAAAGTGTCATCCACACCAATACCCCAATAAGAAATAAGAAAATTCATAATTTCAGACCATTCCTTAGACCTGGTCAAAGGAGGGTGATTGTTCCAAGCCTCATCTCGAAATCTAGCCTTGCGTCCATTATAGACAAGCTAGGAAAGGTGAGGCTGGATAATAGGTCAACACTTAACCATAAAGTTCCAAATGGAAGAGCCCTTAGGAAGAGAGGATATCAAGAAGATTATATCCCTTCACCCATTATGAAGGTACTTATCATTCATAATCTTAGCCCATTTGGAAGAGGGATTCATAAAATTTCCAAACAAGCTTGGTACCTAGAGATAAGTTCTAAAACTCTAAACCCTTGATCCTAGTGCCTCCTAAATATTTAGAAAGACATACCTTGTTGGATGCAACAAGAGATATTTTTGATTTACCTCGAACATTATCATTCCATAAAGAGGACCTCAAAAATTATTGAAGGGAGACAATGTTATTTTTTGGCACTTTCAAAACTAACATGAGATAAATCTGGACCACATTCAATACTGACTTAATCATTTGAATCTTGCCAGCAAAATATAACCATTTATGTTGCTAGGAAAGGATCCTCATGGAGACATAATTAATTATCCTTTCTCATAAATTGTTCTTATTAGACCCAAAAAAGAAGGGAATGTCTAGATACTTGCAAGGAAAAGAGCCAACCTTTAATCCCCAGAAAGAAGATAATCTATTCCAGACTAGAGAGGAAACATTGATAAATAAATATCTTGATTTTTTGGCATTAATACATTGTTTGGAAGCTTTTTAATAGTTAGAAATGACCTTTTGCATAGACTTAGCCTCATCTAATGAAGCATTCCCAAAAAAGAGACTTCCATCTACAAATAAGAAATGTGTGTTGTCCTTTGAAAGAGGGGGAATAGAGATTCCATGCCAAAGGACCTCCCTAGCAGCCACAATATACCTACTAAAGCCCTCATCCATGAGGATGAAAAGAAAAGGGGATAATGGATCCTCTTTCCTTATATCATGTGATGATGAGAAGAATCCATGCGGGGAACCATTGAGTAAAACCAAAAATATTAAAAATGATAGACATTAAATCCATCTCACCCATTTTTCTTTGAAACCGAATCTCCCCAGGATAGAAAATAAAAAACCTCAATTGACCCGATCATAGCCATTCATAATATCTAATTTAAGGACCATGGAAGGGATTTTAATTTCATGAATGGAATGAATGATTTGATGAGCCACAATAGCTCCTTTGAAGGTTTCTTTACAAGGAACAAAACCCCCCTTTTCCTCAAAAATGATCTTCAGGATTATGCATCCCAACCTTAAAGAAATAATCTTAGTGAAGATTTTATAGAATGCTTTACAAAGTGTAATGGGACAAAAATCAGCCATATAAGAAGGATTATATATATTTAGGAATAATAGCAATAAAGGTGGGGTTCATTTCTTTAAGAATAGATCTATTACGTCTAGCTTCCTCAAGCGTAAGGAGGACATAGTTATCAAGAAAGTCCCAATATTTTTGGAAAATGAGGGTTATAAACCCATTAGGTCTAGGAGATTTCTTTTGGGTAATATAAAACACAGCCTCTTTTAGTTCCTATTAAGAGAAGGCAGCCATTAACATCTTATTGTCCTCCTCTGAAACTAAAGGAGAAACATAATTTAAAATGAAATCATTAATTTCCATAGTATCAGTTGTTAATAAATCTTTAAAGAAGCTAATAGCCTCTTGGGAAATATCCTTGTTGTCTTCTAAAATATCTCCCTCACAACTATTTATGGAAGATATTTTTTTCCATTGCCTTTTAAGTTTTTTAGAGGCATGAAAAAAATTTGTATTTTGGTGACCATTTAATAACCAAATATCCCTTGATTTTAGACACTAATAAGATTCCTCATGAGAGAGGATTTCATCTATATTAGAACAAAGCAACTTTTGAAGCTCAAAAGCATGCAAATCCATCCCATTTATGAGAATTGACTCATTTAATTGAGTCAACTCATCTTGAATTCTATTTTTTTCCACAAATATGTTTCTAAAATAATAATGGTTCAAGACCTTAATTTTATTTTTCAAATAACTCAACTTCTTAACAAAATGATACATCCTAGAACTAAAAATAAATGGGGTAGACAACCACCATTATTTTAATAAGGGTGAGAAATCCTTGTCCCTTAGCCACATTGGCTCAAACTTGAAAGGGACTAGGTGGGGGGTTGTGTCCTCAAGAACAACAAACATGAAAAAAATGGTTAGAACCTGGATTAGCCAAAACCGTGGCATAAACATCAAAATATGTGGACCACCATTTATCTGATAAAAGGGACATGTCTAATCTTTCAGCAACATTAGAAAAATATTTACACATATTTTTCCATGTAAATGTACCATTATGAGTAGTACAATCAACAAGATGATTAGATTGAATAAACAAATTAAATGTTAGAATTTTTGAGAGGGGCAGGGAGGTGCATCAGTGGCCTCAAAAATAATTCCAATAATCTAACCAAAACTTAATATCAGAAATATAATATCCTCTAGTTATCTTCAGTCCTATAAGATGTATGCCTTATGTAATTCTATCAAATATATACTACTCTGTTAGATATATTGTTTATCTTTTCTAAGCTTTACTGAAAAGTAGTAATTAAACTTAGTGTTTACCGACCAATCCTATTTTAGTAATGTGTAAAGAAAAACATCAAATCAATGAACCATATACACATTTGACACATGGATTTTTAACATGGAAACCCTATTAAGGGAAAAACCACTTGGGACCAGTAACCCAAAATTATCACTCTTCTAAAGTGAGTGTTCAGGCTTAGAATTGTCACCCTAAATTAGGCATTAAGGCTTTATGAAAATTCTATTTGACAATGGAAACTTCCTCTAGCTGTGGATAAACTATGGATGAGGAAGAGTCTTTAGATTCTAGGCTAGTTCCTATTCAATTTGGGTATCAATTTTGTACTATCTTCTCCTGATTTTGGGAAAAGGAAAGGGAGAACTTATAACTAAAATTGCATGAATAAAACTTGAAAAGGTAATACACCAAATAGATTCAGATCTCTCGAAGCTTTAAAATGATACTTACTTAACATACCCTAATGATCTCTACAATATCACTCACTATCCAATACATAGGTTGATTAGAAGGTCACTATTAGGGTTTAACCAAAAATAGAAAAAAACTACTATCAACAACATGCATGTTCTGCAAAAGGATTTAAAATTTTTAATCTAGAATAGGGAAAGGATACAATCCACTAATCCATACTATAGATGTACTACTCTTGAATTGCAAAAAAATTGAATAGGATTTAGACAAATGATCACCAAAAGATATATAAAAAATGGGTCAACTATATTCCTCTTAAAATCTGTATGTAGTTACATGAATGGATCTCAAAATAGTAGCAAGGAACGCAAACATCCTCTTGCACAAAATAAAAAATCACAAGCATGAACTAACAGTGGTTACAAATGTATAAATAGATAGCTTATCAGAATAAGAAATTCACTAAAAGCCCTCCTCTTCATAATTCAACCCCCCACAACATGAAGCTTCCTCCTCTACTAAATAGCCAAGATGACTTATTTCAAAAAAAACATTTCCCCCCAAAAAACCCACCATAATAGCCAGGCATCAAACTAATTAACAAATCCCCTAAATCCAGCCTTAAGTCTAGCACCCCTAATGTTGATGAACAAGATATACCTCATTGTTTAACTTTATCAACCTTTTTTTAATACATGACATTCAAATTCTAAAAACACCCAACTCAAAACATAACCCAAGAGGGATATAACCCTAACCACTCAGCATCATAACTAAACACAACTTTGTCGACACCATACCATAGCACTGGATGTAACTACAGTTTTGTTTTAACCACCATAGTTGGCTGTCGACATGACCATCTTCAAGGAAAAGATAGTTGCTATGTTTGATGGCACCAATAGTACCATCATGGCATTGTGGAAGGGATGTTGATAGTCTAGAAACTAACATAGCATTTACTCCACCTGTCAGTGTACTTCAGTTTTGGGTAAAACACAATGCATTTGTTCATCAATTTCACTTTGCATCTTAGGGTTTTCTTCTGTGGGGCAGCCATGTTGAATCTGATTACTAATTTTCTGCAATGAAATCTGCCTCTACTCTTTGATGAAACTCAGGGTTCATGTAGCTTTTGTTCAGTCATAATACATGGCATCTTCAAGTTGTTTTCTCCTTCCAAAATACCACAAATTTTGGTCTTCTACTTGCTTGAACTTCAGTTTAGAATGTTGAAATCAATCTTGGAGGTGAAGTGTTTCAAAGATATGATAAATGGTGCTGCACTCATGCTTGTAACTTGGGATCTTTTGAAGTTTCTATTTTGTTGAATTATCACTGCAAGCTTGGAATGAATCTAAGTTGTGGTCAAGATAGAGAGATGCCCATGAGTTATGGTTTTTTTGACTGGGGATGTCTCTTCGATAGCTTCAGACTCATCCCTAGTTCGTAGTGCAACATGAAGTTGGGATAAAATACCACGGCCACCATTGTTTGTTCTTTGAATACCACTTGACAACACTCCTCTGCTGGTCTTCTATTGCGACACTTGGCCTCCAAGATAAGATATCTCTCACCTTTCTCATTGTATCTTCAATGTAAAACCCAAACATACTGTTGTAGCTGATAATACATGAGTTTTTCCTTTGCTTTGAACTTCAGTTTGTTGTCAACTCCTCCATTGTGAACATTTTCTTAGTCTTTTCTATCGAGTGTACTTCTGTTGTCCTAGGAATGTTTGATAATAAATGGGATCTATCTATTTCATTGTTTTTTGTTGACTGTACTCTTGTAACCATGACTTAGGTTGTGCTTGATGTCGACTATAGTTAAAACCCACATGGCTTTTGAACTGGTATTTGAAGATGTACTTGTAGTTGTATATTTCTTTGTTTGTCTAGATTTACAGGGAAACATGGGTTCCATGACTGTTTAAATGCTTTTTTTAAAAAAGAACACATTTTTCTTGTTGTCTTTCACATACAATTTTGTAGCAAGAAAAAAAAATATGCTTCTCTGTTCGGGCCGAACACTCTTCTATCTTGTTTTGTCTGAAAAGCACAAAAAACACTCTTTCCAGTATGCTTGTAAATATATATATATATTCATTTTCATTTGGAAATAGTATGAGCATAAAGTTGAAACCATAGCATGTTTACATTTCAAGAAAATGTCACTATAATTAGTGTAAAAATACACTGTTTCTTTTAAATATATACAAGATTCTACCCATGGGATTCGAGCATGTGCTTGTGACTCCCATGGGTAATGCTCAAACTAAAACCCTAACTGGTATAGATGTTCTTGTTTTCATGAATGTAAACCCTGCATTTAATTATGAACATTATCTTTCAAATCAGCAACATAAGATGTAAATTTAAACACCCTGAATGCAGATATCTCTTGAAAGTTCATCTGAAGGCATGAAACTGTATCTTTTCAAACTCAGCATCTTGTGAGTTTTAGATGAATGACTACTAATATTTTCTCATAATCTCTATCTTCTGTGTATTTTTGTATCATCATGAAAGTATACAATATGAAGATATTGAAAACATTTGATCTTTGTTCTATACTTGCAGTTTTCTCATTTCTTGTCATGCATATTTCACTTTGCAGTTTTTCACTTTTCAAACAAACATAATAGTATCTTTTCATGCCATAGAAAATATGTTTAATCCTTAGAGATGGGGTTTTCAATCTTGGTCTTCAAAGCTGAACTTTTAACTTTTGTCTTAAAACATAAAGATGTACTTACTATGACAACATCTCTTAAACTCTCTTATTTGCATGAAGATGGTGAACTTCAGATTACTTCAATTATTCATTTATGCAGTTGATTAAAAATCTCTCTTTGCTCTTGTGCCTCCTATAGCATCTTTTGAACTCTTATTTGTATTTGCATCTTCTTCTGCATTCAGTAAGTGAGCATTCACCCTTTGAAATGTAAACCATCTTTCCTGCATGTAATGGCTTATGTGAAATTTGAGCATGGGCTCATGACATCCACTGTATTTCATTTTTGATTCCTGCATTTAATCACATGACCACCTTTTACACATATCATCAGTATATTTGTTAGGACAGTACATAGAATAAATACATTAATGTTTGTAGGTGAGTGTCATCCAGGACGACACTCATTTATGAATGTTGGTAGATTCATTTGTATTTACTATCCTAACAGGTTGATCAAAGTTTCTCAGATGGAAATTTCAAGTCCCTTTTATTCAGAGAAAAGAATAATATTCAAGAAAGTGATCATAAATAGAAAAAAAATTCATGTTTAAAACAAGTCCCTTTAATACTATTTTCCAAATATTATGGATGAATGTTTTCTTGTTACATTGATTTTATCAGATTGATATGCAGCATTAGAAGAATTGATTATATGTTGTTTGTGTCCCATATATTGCTTAGATCCAACTAGATCTAACACCCCACTTTCTCTCATGATGCAGGTTGAATCCTAAAAGACTTAAATGCAGATGGAGATATGGACTATGAAGACCTAGAAGCTGACAGTCAACCAACAAGCAACCAACCACAAGGCAATGCATGGGACCCCTACTCCATACTTTCTATCATGCTTTCTATCCTGCAATGTACTGTTTATTTAACATGAAATGACACTTGTATATTACATTCAGTTTGAATGCACAATGTAATTGATCAATTATATATTAGAAATTCTGGAATGTGATCAACTCTTAGAGTACAGATGATAAATTTTAACAATGAATGTAATGACAAAATGTTGATTAATATTATCTGAAGGATAGTATTAATTGGATTCTTCTAAAAATGCAATTTTTTCCTATTTGTGGTTACTTTGATGCATGCTATAAATCAGGGTAACAATTTTGGCGACTTCTGCTGGATGTCTGCCTGCTAGACATGACTCTTGACCTTATCCCTAGGGCAACTGTCTTAAAAAACCAGAAACCATGAATGCAACCATTATTGAAATGAAAATGCAACTATTCTAAACTTATGCAACCTAAAGACCTATGTGCTTGGACAACACTTATTGAAAATGAAAATCTAGACTAAAACCTAACCCTCAAAGCAAAGCTTGAGGTGTATTCTAGTAACTAGAATTTGCAGAACCTCTCCATCAATAGTGGACAACTGATATGCATTATTTTCCTTATAGGCTATAATAACAAAAGGGCCTGACCAAAAGTTATCAAATTTATCATGGTGCCCTGGCCTACTCTTTAGTACATCCCACTTTAGTACTAGATCACCTTCCTTGTAATCCTTAGATGTAGTCCTCTTGTCAAAAGACCTCTTAGTTTGAGCTTTATCAATTCCATAGTTCCAAATGCTTTTCTCCTTTCTTCCTCAAGTTGTAATAAACTAGCATACCTCAAGGCTAAGAGATCCCCCTCCTCAAAAATTAGCATTTGATCAGCTAGCTATAATGCTGGAAATTCTATAGATATAGGCAATCTGGCCTATTTTCCATAAACTAGGACATAGGGTGAATTCCCAATAAATTGCTTAGGTGTAATTCTATCTAGCCATAAAGTTGTCTTCAACTTAGAGTTCCAATCCCTCTTGTTTTCTTGCAAAGTCTTCTTGATAATCCTAATTAGGTTTTTATTTGTAGACTCTGCAAGACCATTACCCTGTGGATAGTAGTTAGAAGAAGTATTTAAATAAATACCATTCTTGACAGCCCATTCTGTTATGGATGATCCAAAAAAAGCTAAAGCATTATCTAATACTATTGACTGAGGAAGTCCAAACCTTGTAATGATATCATCATAGAAACTTAGAACAATATTTCTAGAAGATTCCTTTAGTGCAATGGCCTCAGTCCACCTAGTAAAATAATCTGTGGTAGTCAAGATCCACTTATTCCCTATACTAGAATTGGGGTTTATTGGGCATATAAATTCCACTCCCCACTTGTTGAATGGCTGATCAACAATGATTGGTTTCAATGATAATGTTGCCAACCTTTGTTTACCTACAAACACAACACAATTTTGGCATCTTCTTGCCCATGAATGAGCATCTTTGAATAAATCTAGCCAATAATAGCCAACTCTTAAAATCTTCCATGCTGTAGTTTTAGGGCTGAAATGCCCTCCATAGGACCCATCATGAAATTCAGATAGAATTTTGTTCTGGTCAATATAATCTATACATTTAAGAAGCATACCAGCAAGATCTTTCCTATACAGAATGTTATCAATAAGCACATAAGGAATAGATTGAAGCCTAAAGTACCTTCTCTTAGCTCTATCAAGATACATTGGGTATTGACCAGTATGAAGAAATCTGGTCATATCTGATAACCAAGATGATGAATCATTAATAAGTACAGAATTACCTTGGGGCAAGATGGCCTCTTTAGTGCTTTTAACTTGATCTTCTCCTTCTGTCATCTGAGCACACAAGCCTTTGCCTCTAACCAGCTTGGTCACATGGATTTGTACATCATACTCCATGACTTTAGTTATCCACCCTACCCTTTTCTCACTCATGTCCTTGTTTAATAAAAAATCCTTAATGCTCGGGTGTGCAATCATTAAATGTATTTTGTTCCCAGCAATCAGATGTTTAATATTTTTTAAAGCTTTGATAACAGCTAGTACATGTTTTTCTACAAGGCTATATTTTCCCTCATAATTATTCATACCTTTGCTAAAAAAGGCTAATGGTTGCTCCTGTCCTTCCTCATTTTTTTGTACCAGCATTGTTGAAACAGTGTCAATACCCCCATAAGCATACAAAAAAAAAATCCTTAGAGAAATCAGGATTAGCCAAAGTAGGAGTTGAATATAAGGCATGCTTAATCTGTTTAAAACTCTCCTTTCCTTCAGCAGTCCAACTGAAAGGCACATCCTTTTTTAACATCGAGGTCAAAGGTTTCAATAAATTTGCAATGTTAGGAATAAAGTGCCTCACAAAATTTATTCTTCCAATAAAAATTTGCAATCCTTTCTTATGTTTTGGCAGTGATAGATCAAGAATTGCGTGAATCCTCTTGGGATCAATAGTTGTACCTTCTTTAGACACTTGATAACCCAAAATTTTTCCTTCATGTACTGCAAAAATAGACTTCTTTGGATTAAGAGAGATTCCAAACTCTCTACATCTTTGAAAAATTTGTTTCAAATGGTCAATGTGTTGATATGCAATTTTTCTATAAATGGTAACATAATCTAGATATACCAGAACAAATTTATACATTAAGTTCTTGAAAGCCATGTCCATTGCTTTCTGGAAAGTGGCCCCTGCATTTGACAGCCCAAATGACATCCTTTGGTAAGCCATTGTACCCCACTTAGTAGTAAAGGTTGTTTTGAACTGATTAGACACTTTAACTAAAATCTGGTTATAACTAGAATATCCATCCAAATGTGAGAATCTTTCAGAACCTGAAACATATTGAAGGATCTACTCCATAGAAGGGAGAGGATGCCTATCTTTCAGAGATGGCCTATTGAGGTCCCTAAAATCTACACAGAGTCTTATCTCTCCATTTTTATTCCTTACTGGAACTAAGTTAGAAACCCATGATGTATGCTTTATTGGGAATATTATGCCTCCATCTAAGAGTTTTCTTATCTCTTTCATCATTAAAGGCTCTAATTTAGGATTTATGGGCCTTTGCCTTTGTCTTATTGGTCTTGCATTTGGTTCTAACTCTATAGTGTGCTGAGTTAGTTGAGGATCAAATCCTTTTAAGTCAGTATAATCCCATGTAAACACATCATTATATTCCCTAAATAACTCAATAAGCATTTTCTTTTCTTTAGGGGAATTGATGTTACCAACCTTCAAGCACTTGTCTCTGAATATTTCCACCTCTTCATAGTGATCCTCTTTGATCAGCAGGCTAGTTTTATTCTTTTTGAATTGATCATCAGAATTAAAGGCTAATTCTAGGCTGACTAATCCCCTTGGAAGTTTATTAGTCTTTAGCTGAATAACTTGATTCTCCATTTGCTGATCATACTTGTCACTTTTAGGGGCTAAAAACCCTTCAGTTTCTATCGTAAAACTCAAGATATGTTCATCAGTTTTAAACACTTGCCAATTAATATCATTGTTTGGGATAGATGGCCTTACAACAATTTTAACATGTGAATGGTCTAAAATTAGTACTTTATTTTCTTTAATTGAAGCATGTGTACCAATACCAGCCAATCTGTCAGCATGCATATTTTCCCTTCTAGGTATTGAAATGAGATTAAAGGCATCAAAATCTTCCAAAATATCAAACACTCATGACTTATACAACTTTAAGAGATCATTTTTAATAGTATTATTTCCTCTCACCTACCTCACTATCTCCAAATGCCCTTAAACATTTGATTCCCCTTTTCCTAGCCTACTCCAAGCCCTGGATCAAGCTCTCATATTCTTCTATATTGTTAGAACATGGAAAATATAACTTGTAAGCATCATAAAATTTATCACCATGAGGTGAAACCAACATAACTCCTACACCAATACCATCTTTGTTCTTAAATCCATCAAAATATAAATCCCATAGCTGGTTAGATAATTCAGATTCAGGACATTGATCTTTAATCAGATTATGGACAACTGAATCAGATTCTAACATTACATAATTACCAAAACCAGCATCAAACACATCAATATCTTGATCACTTCTAGTTACCCATTCATCTAGGACAAAATGAGGATATCCTTCAGTTTGTGTGTTATAAGATGAAGTCTCATTGATTTCATCTAGATCCATGATCACACAACTTGCATTCATGGGGCTAGGATTATAAGGCTCTATATGGTCTTTGGCCCATAACTCTAACTTTATGATCACCTTAGCACCATATCTAGTTCTGAAATACAGGTGAGACCAATCTGATGAGAAATATCCATCTATCTTGGCTGTGAAGTCTCTTGTTAAACATAGAGCAAAGTACGGTGGTAGATCTATGACAAAAATATCCTGGGAAATGGAGAAGTTTAGACATGAGTGCAAGGTTAAACTTGCATTTTTAACAACCCCTACTATTTTAACTAAAGAACCATCAAGCTGAACAACTCCTTTCTCAAGAGGTTCATACTTTAAATCCAATACATCAGCTATGCTCTTTGGCATGACAATGCTGGTTGCACCATTTTCTACCATGCAATTATGCACTAATTTGTTTCCAATAATTAAAGAGACATAGAAAGGAGGAGGCTTAGCATTTGGAAATTTCTTACCTTCCTTTTCTATCATCTTCTGCATATTTGATGGCTTTCTTTCAACTGGTATTGTTGATTGCTTTAAATCTGCAGTCTTTTTACTCACTTGTACTTCTGGTTGCTGCACCTTACCAATCTTCTTTTCTTCTTTAATCACTTCATCATGCACTTTTGAAGGCTCTAAATTGACCATGATTACTTTTGGAGGATGTTGTTTGGATAGATGTGGAATTTCTATCTCTTTAGACAGCTCCTCTTTCAGCAAATAAGTTTTCCCTGGAATAGCTAATGAATCCCACATATAAATTGAAACACTCATCTTCTTCATATTATCAACAATGTTATAAGGAAAAAAAAAATGTACCTTCTGAGGTGACTTACTAATACTCTGATCTGCCTATTTCTGATATTGTGTTTCTCTGTTGGCATGAGTAGAGGCCCCTTTTAGGATTGAAACTTGTGGAATAGTTGATGATTTATTTGTAGCAGCAATCCTAGGAGCCGACTTCTCTGATTCTAGATCTCTCTTCTTGGCTCTTGTGTTTGCTGATATGGATGAATCATCATTCACTCCATAGAACTCTTCCTCTTTCCAATTGAGGAATGTAGTTTCAGGAGCAGTTGTATCAGAGTTTTGCTGAGCCTCTTTAGTGGATACAGTAGGTTGTGAATCCATTACACTTTGAACCATTAAGGCTTGATTGAGCACTCCATTAGTACACTTAGAATGATTGTGTTGTTCATTGCAGGGATAACACCATTCATAATCTACAGCAAGGTTATTTTGGCTAGGAACAATATCCCTAACAGCATTAAGAGGTGTTGAGTTGTAAGGTCTATAAGGCCTTTGGTTCCAGTTTTGCCTATTCAGATTGCTATTTCCCTGATATTGCTGCTTGTTACTTTGATAAATGGGTTGATTAGGCTACTGAGATGAAGAACCAAAAAATTGCCCTTAAGTATGGGCTATTGGATGGCTTTGCTACCTTTTCAATTTTACTAGCTCATTCCCAAAAGTCTATAGCAAGCTCTCAATCTTTTGTTGACTATTTTTAATGCTTTGCAATTCACTGGGAGGAACAATAGGCATTATTTCTTCACTTTTATAAGATGGCAATGAGGCTAGAGGTGGAACAACTAGTGGCATATTAGATTGTATGTTAGGAAAATAAGGCATGGGTGGCCTAAGAGCTATCTTTCCTGCCTGAATGAGACTATTCTCTACCCTTATTGCAATATCAAAAGCTTGAGGTAAAGAATTCCCTCCCATTGACTGGATCATTACTGAAATATCACTATTCAAGCTTTTAAGAAAGTATAAAAATGCATACTTGGTAGAGGGTCTTACTATGGTAGGGATCCTATTCGAAGTCTTCTAAAATCTGTGATTAGAATCACTTAGTTCCTCTTGTGGAGCCCTTTTAATGGTAGTTAGTTTCTCTACCAGAGACAAATTGTCAGATTTATCCTCAAAAAACTTAGAAAGCCTTTCCCCAAAAACATCCCAAGTAGTAATAGAATTTACTGGAAGATTTTTGAACCAGTCAAGAGCTTTACCTTTAAGTGATGCATCCAATAGCTTCATAGCCACATCTTCCTCCATGACATGATGGACATTGCAGAGAGATGCAATATCTCTGATGTGTTCAATAACTGTCACTTGACCTTCTTCGGTGAATGATGGAAAACCTTTCATGGTAGCCAAAGGTATATTGTTGTGATTTGTAATCCAGAGAGGACTACCTTGATCAAAAGGAACAAATGGCAGATTTCTTGCCATTCCTGTAGCTGATTGTACTTGTTGTTGAACAACAGATGGAGGAGGCTAGGTAAACTGAAGTACCTTCCTTTGGTAAGTCTTCAAATTTTGAGTAACTACTGCAGTTCCACTTGTAGAGGCTCCAAGAACAGAATTATCTATAAATAAACTCTCAACACTTGGAAATTCCGATCCAGACAGGTTAGGAACACTTAGATCTTCAGGAAGATTGATTTCTTCAATAATAACCTCAAGTTCTTCTAAATTTGTAGCTGAATTTTCAAAAATGGGATTATCAAATGATGAGAAATTTGAATTCAATATAGTACCTCTTGGATCCTGTGATGTTCTTTCTCCTTTGGATGATCTTCCTTCCCTTCTACTTGGTTATATTTCCTAATACACAAATCCCTCCTTGTTTGATCTTGTTGGAGTTCTACTCATTAAAATCCACACTGAGAGCTGTAACTGAGATTAAGAACAACCATAGAACTAGCAAATCAGAACTGAGAAGCAGTTCATGGTCCCACCGGGCGTGCCAAAGACTGTTCAAGCTTAGAATTGTCACCCTAAATTAGACATTAAGGCTTTATGACAATTATATCTAACAATGGAAACTTCCTCTAGCTATGGGTAAACTATTGACAAGGAAGAATCTCCAGATTCTAGGCCAGTTCCTATTGAATTTGGGTATCAATTTTGTACTATCTTCTCCTAATTTTGGGAAAAGGAAAGGGAGAACTTATAACTAAAATTGCATGAATAAAACTTGAAAAGGTGATACACCAAATAGATTCAGATCTCTCAAAGCTTTAAACTGACACTTAAAATACCCTAATGATCTCTACAATATCACTCACTATCCAATACATAGGTTGATTAGAAGGTCACTATTAGAGTTTAACCACAAATAGAAAAAAACTACTATCAACAACATGCATGTTCTGCAAAAGGCTTTATAATATGTAATCTAGAATAGGGAAAGGATACAATGCACTAATCCATACTATAGATGTACTACACTTGAATTGTAGAAAAAATGAATAGGATTTAGACAAATGATCACCAAAAGATATATAAAAAATGGGTCAACTGTATTCCTCTCAAAATCTATATGCAGTTACATGAATGGATCTCAAAATAGTAGCAAGGAACACAAACATTCTCTTGCACAAAATCAAAAATCACAAGCATGAACTAACAGTGGTTACAAATGTATAAACATATAGCTTATATGAATAAAAAATTCACTAAAAGCCCTTCTCTTCACAATTTGACCCCTCATAACATGAAGCTTCCACCTCTACTAAATAAGCCAACATGGCTTATTTAAAGAAAAAAATTCCCCCAAAAAAACCCACCATAATAGCCAGACATCAAATGAATTAACAAATCCCCTGAATCTAGCTTTAAGTCTAGCACCCCTAATGTTGATGAACAAGATATACCTCATTGTTTAACTTTATCAACATTTTTTGAATACATGACATTCAAATTCTAAAAAAACCCAACTTGAAACATAACCCAAGAGGGATATAACCCTAACCACTCGGCATCATAACTAAACACAACTCTACTGACACCATACCATAGCACTGGATGTAACTGTGGTTTTGTTTTAACCACCGTAGTTGGCTGTCAACATGACCATCTTCAAGGAAAAGATAGTTGCTATGTTTGGTGGCACCAATAGTACCATCATCGCACTGTGGAAGGGATGTTGATATTTTTGCAACTAACATAGAACTTACTCCAACTATCAGCAGAACTCAGTTTTGGGTAAAACACAATGCAATTGTTCATCGATTTCACTTTGCATCTTAGGGTTTTCTACTATGGTACCACCATGTTGAATCTGATTACTAATTTTCTGTAATGAAATCTACATCTACTCTATGATGAAACTCAGGATTCATGTAGCTTCTATTCTTTCATAATACATAGCATCTTCAAGTTGTTTTCTCCTTCCAAAATGTCGTGGCTTTTGGTCTTCTGCTTGCTTGAACTTCAGTTTAGAATGTTGAAATCAATCTTGGAGGCGAAGTGTTTCAAATCCATGATAAATGGCACTGCACTCATGCTTATAACTCAGGATATTTTGAAGTTTATATTTTGTCAAATCACCACTGCAAGCTTGGAATGAATCTAAGTTGTGGTCGAGATAGAGAGATGCCCATGAGTTTTGGTTTTTTTAACTGGGGGTGTCTCTTCCACAGCTTCAGACTCATCCCCAGTTCACAATGCAACATGAAGTTGGGAGAACATACCACGGCCACCACTATTTTTTCTTTGACTACCACTCGACAACACTCCTCTGCTGGTCTTCTATTGTGACACTTGGCCTCCAAGATAAGTTATCTCTCACCTTGCTCACTATATCTTCAATGTAAAACCCGAACATACTATTGTAGCCGATAATACATGAGTTTTTCCTTTGCTTTGAACTTCAGTTTGTTGTCAACTCCTCCATCATGAACATTTTCTTAGGATTTTCTATTGAGTGTACTTCTACTGTCCTAGGAATGTTTGATAATAAATGGGATCTATATGTTTCAATGTTTGCTGTTGACTGTACTCTTGCAACCATAACTTAGGTTGTGCTTGATGTCGACTATAGTTAAAAACCACATGGATTTTGAACTGGTATTTGAAGATGTACTTGCAATTGTCTATTTCTTTGTTTTTCTGGATTTATAGTGAAACACGGGTTCCATGACTGTTTAAATTATTTTTTTTAAAAAGAACACATTCTTCTTGTTGTCTTTTGCATACAATTTTGTAGTAAGCAAAACAAATATTCTTCTCTGTTCAGGCCAAACACTCTTCTCTCCTGTTTTGTCTGAAAAGCACAAAAAACACTCTTTCTAGTATGCTTGTAAAAAACAAAAAAATATTCATTTTCACTTGGAAATAGTATGAGCAGAAAACTGAAACCATAGCATGTTTACATTTCAAGAAAATGTCATTGTAGTTAGTGTAAAAATACACTATTTCTTTTAAATATATACAAGATTCCACCCATGGGGTTCAAGCACGGGCTCGTGACTCCCATGGGTAATGCTCAAACTGAAACCCTAACTGGTATAGATGTTCTTGTTGTCATGAATGTAAACCCTACATTTAATTATGAACATTATCTTTCAAATCAGCAAAATAAGATGTAAATTTATACACCCCGAATGTAGATATCTCTTGAAAATTCATCTGAAAGCATGAAACTGTATCTTTTCAAAATCAGCATCTTGTGAGTTTTAGATGAATGACTACTGATATTTTCTCATAATTTTTGTCTTCTGTGTATTTTTATATCATCACGAAAGTATACAATATGCAGATATTGAAAACATTTGATCTCTGTTCTATACTTGCAGTTTTCTCATTTCTTGTCATGCATATTTCACTTTGAAATTTTTCACTTTTCAAACAAACATAACAGTATCCTTTCATGCCATAAAAAATATGTTCAATCCTTAGAGATGGGGTTTTCAATCTTGATCTTCAAAGCTGAACTTTTAACTGTTGTCTGAAAACATGAAGATGTACTTACTATGACAACATCTCTTAAACTCTCTTATTTGCATGAAGATGGTGAACTTCAGATTCCTTCAATTCTGCATTTATCCAGTTGATTAAAAATATCTCTTTGCTCTTGTGCCTCCTGTAGCATCTTTTGATCTCTTTTTTGCATTTGCATCTTCTTCTGCATTCAGTAAGTGAGCAGTCACCCTTTGAAATGTAAACCATCTTTCCTGCATGTAATGGCTTATGTGAAATTTGAGCATGGGCTCGTGACATCCATTGTATTTCATTTTTGCTTCCTACATTTAATCACATGACCACCTTTTACACATATCATCAGTCAATTTGTTAGGACAGTAGATGGAATAAATACATTAATGTATGTAGGTGAGTGTCATCCAGGATGACACTCATTTATGAATGTTGGTGGATTCATTTGTATTTACTGTCCTAACAGGTTGATCAAATTTTCTCAGATGGAAATGTCAAGTCCCTTTTATTTACAGAAAAGACTAAAATTCAACAAAGTGATCATAAATAGTAAAAGGTTTCATGTTTAAAACAAGTCCCTTTAATACTATTTTCCAGATATTATGGATGAATATTTTCTTGTTACATTGATTTTATCAGATTGATATGCAGCTTTAGAAGAATTGATTGTATGTTGTTTGTGTCCCATGTATTTCTTAGATCCAACTGGATCTAACACCCCACTTTCTCTCATGATGTAGGTTGAATCCTAAAAGACTTAAATTCAGATGGAGATATGGACTATGAAGACCTAGAAGCTGACAGTCAACCAACAAGCAACCAACCACAAGGCAATGCATGGGACCCCTACTCCATACTTTCTATCATGCTTTATATCATGCAATGTACTATTTTTTTGACATGAAAAGAAAGATGAAATGACACTTGTATATTACATTCAATTTGAATGCACAATGTAATTGATCAATTATATATTATAAATTCTGGAATGTGATCAACTCTTAGAGCACAGATGATAACTTTTAACAATGAATGTAATGACAAAATGTTGATTAATAATATCTAAAGGATAGTATTAATTGGATTCTTCTAAAAATGCAATTTTTTCCTATTTGTGGTTTCTTTGATGCATGGTATAAATTAGGGTAACATTGAGCTCGGTGAAGAGCCAACCCTGTTAAAGGTTACAAACACAATGTTAAGTGTGACCTTGTTAGAGGAGTTAAAAATTTTTTTTTATCATTTGACCTAGAATTCACTAGGCTGTCAACATGAAAACATTTTGATACTCTTGAGTATCTCAATACAATAAGGATGGTTAAATCCCACTTGGTTAAGAGATTTTCTGAATCAATGGTTAAACCAAAACAATAAATAATCTGTTCAACAATACAACTTTAACTTGCATATTTTCAGATCTATTTTAGTCCATAATACCTCTCTGATCAATTTTATCTTCAATTCCTTTTCTCCCCTTCTTTCTTATTTCTACTCAGTGAATGCTCTTGTTCTATTTCTCAGTGTCTAGAGAATTCCTTAGCTCTGTTCTTTAGCCTATATGATCAGATCTACATGAAGACTTCTATCTTCACCAAAATTATACTCAACATTCCTCCTTTCATAATGAATTACTTGTCTCTTTATATAGACATGATTTCACCATTCAATCTCCTTGATTTCATCATATATCACTTCTTGATCCATAAATATTGGCGTTCTTTCTTTAATCTTTAAATTTTGCTTTAGTTTTATTCTATAGATTTCTCCTTGACAACTATGAATAAAACCAGCTTTAAATCTCCTTCTTATCCTTAGTTCAACTGGTCAATGAAAATAAAGCAATCAATCAGTTAAATTTAAATATAGCTCCTACCAGCTAAGTGTTTTGTCATTTTTTAACTTCAGTTGATTTTGGTCATCAACTCTTAGTTGCTCAGTAACAATTTCTTGGGTACTACTGACCTCGGGTACCACTGTGCCCCTCAATTAATACTGTCAGTCAGTGTTGTCTGTCTGTCGGTAAAAAAAATTTATTTTTCTTGGTGACCACTTCAGTTACGTTCTGTGTTGTGGTGCTCGGTATACACTGTGAACTACTCGGGGTTCTGTGCCCATCGGTGTGCACTATTTGTCAGTGTATACTGTCACTCAGTGTACACTGGCTTTTTATGTTTTACCCATAACATAACCTTTATCTCTTTGGTTTCTTGAAGTCTATGACAATATGTATATGAGCAATCATAACATATTAAGTTGACATCAATGAAAATATAATACATTAACTAATTTAATATCTTGCATTTACTTTCTGTAGCTCAGTGATCATCAACTTAGCATCTTCAGACATTCAATCAGTTATAGTTCATCAATCTCTCCCTTTGGCATTGATGGCAACATACTATCAACAAAATATGAAATATGTAATGTAAAATATGCCATAACATACCAAACTTATTGTTCTATAACTAATTCAAATATTTGACTCTTGGTAAGCTTTTCTAGCTTAGATTTGATTCTTGCAGAGTGCTCTCCCTTTCCTCATTCCCTTCAATGGATAGATGTAGCAATTTTGTCTTCTACTTCTTTCTCTCCCTTTAGTGTAGAATCTCTTCTCCCTTCTCTGGATAGATATGCAATGTTAACTTTCTCCAATTGTCTTCCTTAGATGGATGGTTACTTCATTGAATATCTCTCTTCCTTTGAATCTTTCTCTCCCTTTGGATATTTCTTTTCCTTGATGGATATTTCATATGGATGTATTTATGTCCCTTTGACAACAATGCCAAAAAAAAATCTTTGAACCCCCTTTTCATCAGCAATACAACTCTGTAGTAGCCAACAATTTCTCTGGTTTGCAGTTCAGATAAGTACCTTCTTGTACTAAGGTGTCATTGTAGTCCACATCTTTTCTAATAATGTGTAGGTTGTTGTAGCCTTCTAGTCAACTTAGTGGCCAGTAGACAAGAGTCAAACCCCTAGTCTCTCCTCAGGTACTCAAATGTATCTTTTGGCAATGGCTTTGTGAATATGTCTGCTAAGTTTTCTTTGGATTGTACATATTCTAGTATCACTTCTTCCTCTTGTACTTGTTCCCTCAAGTAATGATACTTAATAGCTATGTTCTTTTTTAGCATGCATCATAGGATCTTTGAAATATAGCACTTGTATTATCACAATAGATAATCACTGGATCAAGAATTTCCATATTCATCCCTTTTAGCAACTGTTTGATCCATGCAATGTTAGAGAAATTTGCAGCAGAAGCCACATATTCTACTTCTGTAGTTGATTGAGATATGCATCCTTGATTTTTACTTATCCATGTGACAAGTCTATCACCCATAAAGAATTCTCCCCCTGTTGTGCTCTTTCTATCATCTATGTTTCCAGCCCAATCATCATCGATATAAACTTGTAGTTAAAATTTGCCTTCTCTATTATACCACAAACCATAGTCTTCAGTATTATTTAGATATCTCATAATTATTTTAACTATAGTCATGTGTGATTCCTAGGTATTAGCAGAGAATCTTGTGACTATACCACTTGCATGTGCTATATCTAGTCTTGTGTGTACAACATACATTAGTTTGCCAATCATAGATATATATAAGGTTTGTTTTACCTCTGTTGTCTTGTCTTCCTTTGTTAGTTTGCATCTAGTTGCCATAGGTGTTCCAACTGGTTTGGAGTCCTCCATCTTGAATATCTTCAGAACTTCCCTGATGTATTTGGATTGTGTGATGTAGACGCCTTTATCCTGTTGTAGAATCTGTAGACCAAGAAAAATTATGATCTCTCCAAACATTGACATCTTAAATTCTTTTCTCATTTCATCAGAAAATTATTTGCATAGCATATCATTACCTCCAAATATGATATCATAAACAAATATCTCAGCAATTAGAATTTTATCATTAGTATCTCCTTTTAAATACAGATTAATGTTATCACTTGTTCTTATAAATCCAATACTTATGAAATAAGAGTGAACTCTTTCATACCATGCTCTTGGTGCTTCTTTCAATCCATACAAGGCTTTGTGTAGTCTACAAACCATGTTTCTCTTGTTAGGATCAACAAACCCTTCACATTGTTCAATGTATACCTCCTCTTCTAGTATTCCATTCAGAAATGCAGATTTTACATCCATTTGGTATACTTTGAATCCTTTGAAAGAAGCATAAGAAAGTAGAATTATTACTCCTTCTAGTCTTTCAATGGGTGCAAAGGTTTCTCCATAGTCAATACCTTCCTCTTGTGCATACCCTTTGCATATCATTCTTTCTTTGTTCCTTGTGACTTCTCCATTCTCATTCAATTTGTTTATGAATATCCATTTAGTTCCAATGAAATTTTTGTCACTCGGTCTAGGTACTAATGTCCATGTTTTTTCCTTCTCAATCTGTTCAATTTTTTCATTCATTGCACTAACCCATTCTTGATTCTCAAGTGCAACATTAACAGATTTAGGCTCAAAATCACAAAGCAAACATCTAGTGTTAAGTGACTTACTTTTTGTTCTCATTCTAGCTCTTTTGTCTCCAATGATATGGTCTTGTGGATGGTGTATTTTGACATATTTGGAAAGTACAGGTTCAGATCTTTGTTCATCATTTTGACCTTCATTTTGATCTTCATCATCGCTCAGTTCAGCATTGTGAGCATTTTCATGGTTTTTAGTCTATGGAGCCTATTGCTCGGTTGCATTGTTCTGACACTTGGTAGTGTTACATTATTGCTCAAGAAGAGTATCAGGTTCCTCAATGTAGACAAATTTGTTGTAATCTTCTAGTTCCTTTCTTCTTTCGTCATCATTTTTCTTAGCAAATTCATCTACTTTGAAATTTGCACTTTCAATTATTTTTTTAGAAGATTTTTTAAGTCATTTATAAGCTTTTCTTTTGGTAGAATAACCTAGAAATATTCCTTCATCACTTTTGGAGTCAAGCTTTCCATTTATATCATATTTCAATATATAACATTGACTTCCAAAAATTCTAAACTAACTTACATTTGGTGTGTATCCATACCATAGCTCATAAGGTGTCTTATTGATGTCTTTCTTCAATTGAACTCGATTTTATGTATAGACAGCAATACTTACAACATCTCTCTAGAATTTTTGTGTGATGCATTTTTCAATCATTAGTGTTCTAGCACAATCAACAATTTATCTATTCCTTCTTTTAGCAATCCCATTTTGTTGTAGTGTTCTCTGTGCAGAAACCTATCTTGTAATTCCATGCTCATTAAAAGAGTTAGTGAATTCATCATAAGTAAATTCTCCTCCTCTATTTGACCTTAAACATTTTAGTTTCTTTCCACTTTGTTTTTCAACTTTAGCTTTATACCATTTGAACATCTTAAATGTTTCATATTTCTCTTTTAAGAACATGACAGTCATCATCCTAGAATAGTCATCAACAAATAGAATGAAGTATCTATCACCATAATAGCTTTTTGTTCTCATTGGTCCACATAAGTCAGTATGGACTAACTCTAGAATAACATTAGATGTGTAGGATTTTCTCTTTAAACTAGACTTTTTCATTTTTCCTTTTTGACAATTCTTGCACATGACATGGTTAGGTTTTGACATGCTCGGTAAGCCTCTTACATTTCTTTTCTTGCTTATCCTAACCATGTTGTAAAAATTCACATGACATAACCTTTTATGCCACAACCAAATGTATTCATTTCTAGCTAATAAAAAAGTGGTCTCAATCTTATCGAGATAGAATAGGTTACCTTTTGTTTGTTCACCATTACCGATCAACCTTCTTGTTTCATTATAGATCTTTGCCTTTTTGTTCTCAAATGCAACTCGGTGACCTGTGTTATTCAGCTGTGAAATACTCAATAGATTATAGTTAAGTCCTTTCACCCAATATGCATTTTCACATCTGATCAGATTATTCACTATGATGGTTCCTTTTCCTTCAACTGGACAAGGTGAGTCATTGCCCATCCTAACTGCTCCACCATTATAATATTCAAAAGTTTCAAAATTTTCTTTATCTTTGGTCATATGGTGAGTACAACCACTATCAATAATCTAGACATCATTTTTACTAACCTTAAATATGAGTGCAGTTTCAACATACCTTTCTTCTTCATCTGAATCATCCTTCATAGAAACAAATACTACCTCAATATCTTCATCAGACTCGGTGTCAGTATTTTTAGCTTTGTTCTCAACCAGGTAACAAGCCTTCTTTCCTTTGTCCTTGTAGTCTCAGTTATCTCTTCTAATATATTTTCGGTTACTTCGGTAGTCTTGGTCATCACTTTTGTCAAACTTCTTTTCATAATATCTATCATTGTTTCTTTCAACTTTTCTCTTGTTAGGACATCTAGTAGAAAAGTGTCCAATTTCTTTGCAATTAAAATAGACCAATGGTAATTTACCTTTGTATCTACCTTTACCTCTTTGTAATTTTCTAGCCATTAGTGCTTCAATCTCATTAAGTTCTTGTTCATCACTATCACTTTCACTATCATTTATCATAGTGTGTTTATGACTTGATTTACTTATTTTCAAAGAAGATTTGAATGCAAACTCAATAGTTGGTAAGACACTATTTTCAAAGTTGTTAAGCTCAAATGAAATAAGTCTAGAAATTAAACTATCAAGAGTAGCATTGTTATTTTCTACTGCTCTCATTTCTTGAATTGCATATACTCTAATAGCATAAACAAGCAGTAAGGTTCTCAAAATTTTACTTACTCCTATTTATTCTTCAAGTACACCTCCTACTCCTCGGATAGCATTAACAACTTCTTTGATTCTACTACTATACTAAGTGATATTCTTTGCTTTCATTCTTAGGTCAACAAACTTTCCCCTTAGGCTTTCAGCTTTATCTCTCAGAACATTGGTATCTCCTCCATTTACTAGCTTGAGTTTGTCCCACATTTTCTTTGCAGTGGTGCATGATTTGACATCTTCAAATTCAACATTGAATAGTGAAGAAGCAAGTTATATCATCATAGAATTGTGTTCATGTTCATCTCTCAATTGATAAATAGTCACAGGTCCTGTTGGTGCAACATATTCAGTGTCCAAGTATTGTGTAACATCATTTCCAATACCTGATAGGTGGAGTCATATCCTACTTTTCCATGATGAAAATTTGTCTTTGTTCGACTTAGGCACATCCCTTTTTCTCATCTTGTGATCTTTAGCTTGAGTCTTTAAACTCTCCTTTCAAGCACACTAGCTCTGATACCAATTGTTATAATAACTAAGAGGGGGGGAGGGAGGGGTGAATCAGTGGTCTCAAAAATAACTCCAATAATTCAACCAAAACTTTATATCAGAAATATAATATCCTCTAGTTATCTATAGTCCTACAAGATGTATGCCTTATGTAATTCTATCAAATATATACTTCTCGGTTAGATATGTTGTTTATCTTTTCTAAGCTTTACCGAATAGCAGTAATTAAGCTTAGTGTTTACTGACCAATCATGTTTTAGTAATGTGTAAAGAAAAACATCAAATAAATGAACCATATACACATTTGACACATGTATTTTTGATGTGGAAACCCTGTTAAGGGAAAAACCACTTGGGACTAGTAACCCAAAATTTTCACTCTTCTGAAGTAAGCTCAGTGAAGAGCCAACCCTGTTAAAGGTTACAAATACATTGTTAAGTGCGTCCTTGTTAGAGGATTTAAAACTAATAGTTTATCATTTGACCTAGCATTCACTATGTTGTCAACATGAAAGCCTTTTGATACTCTTGAGTATCTCAATACAATAAGGACAGTTAAATCCCACTCGGTTAAGAGATTTTCAGAATCAATAGTTAAACTGAAACAATAAATGATCTATTCAACAATACAACTTTAACCTGCAGATTTTCAGATCTATTGTTAGTCCATAATACCTCTCTAATCAATATTATCTTCAATTCCTTTACTCCCCTTCTTTCTTCTTTCTTCTCGGTGAATCCTCTTTCTTTGTTACTCGGTGTCTACAAAATTCCTTAGCTCTATTCTTCAATTTGTATGATCATATCTACATGAAGAATTCTATCTTCACCAGAATTATACTCAACATTCCTCCTTTCATAATGAATTACTTGTCTCTTTATATAGACATTATTTCACCATTCAATCTCCTTGATTTCATCGCAGATCACTTCTTGATCCATAAATCTTGGTGTTCTTGCTTTAATCTTTAAATCTTGCTTTAGTTTTATTCCATAGAATTCTCCTTGACAACTGTGAATAAAACTAGCTTTAAATCTCCTTCTTATCATTAGTTCAACCGGTCGATGAAAATAAAGAAATAAATCAGTTAAATTTAAATATAACTCTTTCCAGCTAAGTGTTTTGTCATTTTCTAACTTTAGTTGATTTTGGTCATCAACTCTTAGTTTGCTCGGTAACACTTACTCAAGTACTACTGGTCTCGGGTACCACTGTGTCCCTCGGGTAACACTATCCATCAGTGTTGTCTGTCCGTCGGGAAACAAATTCAATTTTGTTCGGTGACCACTTTAGTTATGCTCGTTGTTGTGGTGCTCGGTATACACTGTGAACTACTCAGGGTTCTCTATCCGTCGGTGTGCACTGTCCGTCGGTGTTTACTGTCACTCGGTGTACACTAGATTTTTATGTTTTATCGATAACATAACCTTTATCTCTTCAGTTTCTTGAAGTCTATCACAATATGTATATGATAAATCATAACATATTAAGTTGACATCAATGACAATACATTAACTGATTTAATGTCTTGCAATAATTTCTGCAGCTCGGTGATCATCAACTTATCATCTTCAAGCATTCAATCAGTTATAGTTCATCATTAAATTACTCCATAATTATTTTGTTAGGAAGCATACCACCTTTTTTGTAGATTCAACAAGAATAACATTAAAATCCCCACTAAATACAACAAGCTCGTAACATAAGGGGGAATAATATTGGGAAGACGGTCCCAAAGAATTTTTTTCTCATAAGTACTCATCGACCCATATACATTGAACAACTAGAATTTAACATTAGAGATCCTACTTGTGACTAATACAAGCAGCTAGTTTGTATAAATGGAAACAACATAAAGATGGACACATTGATCCCTCCAAAGGATCATCAGGCCACCCCAGGCCCCCAAAGAAGGAGAAACCATAAAGTTCCATAATTTCCAAGAATTAAATAATAATGATGCATTTTTTGTATTCAACATTGCTTCTTGAAGTAATAAAATATCAAATTTTATGAGATCGAGTTGACACTTAACAAAGTGTCTTTTGTTAGGGGCATTTAAGCCCCTACCATATAACTTCAATTTTTTTGAAGCTTAAAAGATGCATTTTTTTGGTTAATTTTTTAAAGCTTAAAGAATGAAGAAAGTTGATGGTTCAATTATTATGAAATTTGATATTTATTTAGAATTTGATAACTTTAATATTTTAAAGCTTAAAGAATTTTTTTTGGTTTATTTTTTAAAGCTTAAAGAATGAAGAAAGTTGATGGTTCAAATATTATGAAATTTAATATTAAATTAGAATTATTGATAACTTTAATTTTTAAAGTTAGATGGAGAAAGGTGGTTGTCTTGATGATGCAAATATGATGAAGTTAAAATATTTTTTCTTTTTTGGTTATTTTTAAAGTTTCTAATTATTGATAACTTAAATTTTTGGAAGCTTAAGGAATGAAGAAAGGTGGTTGTTGTGATGGTGCAAATATTATAAGATTAAAATACTTTTTATTTTATTTTATTTTTTTAAAGATTATACTTGATAACTAAAATATTATGAAATTTAATATTTATTTAAAATTATTGATAAAAAGATTTTTTTTTTATATATTTTATCAAGTTTATACTTGATAGGTCAAATATTATGAAGTTTAATATTTATTTAAAATTATTGATAATTTTATAATAAATATTAAAAATTAATAATAAGCAAAAAATTAAAATAGGACTGTTGTTGTCTTCATAAAGATTTTTTGGGGGGTTCATTTTTTAAAGATTATACTTGATGCTTCAAATATTATGAAGTTTAATATTTATTTAGAATTATTGATAATTTTAAATTGATGTTAAAAATTAAATAGGCAAAAAAAACATAAAATAGTAGTGTGGTCTTCATAACAATTATTTTAAATTATTTACAATTTCATAAGAACTATTTAAAAAATATGAGTGTGGTTGTCTTGATGGTGCAAATGTTATGAGATTAGAAGATTTTAATTTTTTTTTCCAAATTTTAAGTTGAAAGAATGAAGAAGATAATTTATTAAATAGGACTATGGTTGTCTTGATAGTGCAAATATTATGAGATTAGGTTTTTTTTTCTTTTTTAAAGTTTAAAGAATCAAGAAAGTTGAAGTGGTTGTCTTGGTGTAAATGTTATGAAGTAAATAGTATTTATTTAGAATTTCATAATAAATATTAAAAAATTAAAATATGAGTTTTCTTTATTTTTGTGGTTGTTTAGATTGATGGTATACATATTGTGAGCTCAATATTTTTTTTAATTTTTTTATATAGCATCAAGAGTAAACATTAAACAAAATAACTATGGTTGTCACAATACCTTGGTAAAAGCATATATACAAAAAGGAACAATGTTATCTACATGTCATAGGTAACCTCAAATACTAAAACTACAAAGAGTAATACAAAGTATCAAAAAGAGGAGACTAAAATAATGTTGATTAGATAGTATTTATGTATGCTGGTTGTCAATCCATGCTACACAACCTTGGGTGCCTTCCTTCCAAAATAAGTTTTTTTATCCCACTTGTGGGGGTGCAGGTAAGGGTGCTGAAATAGATCTCTAGCTACTTCGAATGGTGTCCTCTTTTCTTGTTGCTCTCTCTCTCTCTCTCTCTCTCTCTCTCTCTCTCTCTCTCTCTCTCTCTCTCTCTCTCTCTCTCTCTCTCTCTCTCTCTCTCTCTCTCTCTCTCTCTCTCCTGTCTTTGAGTCTTTGTGCATTGAGATCATTAACAAAGGACTCAAACTCAACAATAAATGGTGATTTTTTTGCAGCACTCTCCACTCATGTAAATCCATATGATATCTCCCAATTGAAGACCCTCATTGTTCCATCCAGCAAGAGTTTTTTAAAACCTTTTTCATAGCTAGTTGCATGGCTACAGTTACCTACACATTAATGTTATGATATATGAGTCTCTTTTGAGACCTAGTAAGTTCTCTAATCCTACTCCCAAACAAATTATCATTCCTAAAATCCTAGATTTTCCAAAGTGTTTCATGTGAAAAAGTAAGTCAAAAAAAGTTATAATCCTTCCTTAAGCAAGAGATGAAGTCATGTATAACATAATTTATTTTAAACAAGTTATAATCCTTCCTTAAGAAAGATATGAAGGCACAAGCTTCCATAATCATAGAGAAGGTTCTCCATTCAGACTATGGGAGATCATATTGTTCCCAGTTGACTCAAATCAAACCAGTTTTTCAAGCTTCCATTCTCAATAATATCCCCTAGGCATTAGATGCCTTTGACATTCCATTTCTTGGTGTAAAATCCCTATATAAGTGTAAGTGTTCTACCTTTGTATAATAAATTACACCATATAGATCTTTCTCCACAAAATCTCCCACCATTGTTGACAAGGCCATTATGTGAGATCACCTTTCTAAATTCCTCCTAGGCTTTCAATATTGACTTGAAAACATTAGAAACACCTGAGATGATTAAGAAGTGCATTCAATATTTATTTGGAATTATTTTTAATTTTATAATAAATCTTAACAATTTAGAATAAGAAGTTTAATATTTATTTAGAATTATTGTTAATTTCATAATAAATATTAAATAATTAAAATAAGAGTCTAGAAGTAACTCCCATCTTTCATTTTTGTAGTTTTTGTACAGTCTATATATTGTGAAGCTCAATATTTATTTAGAATTATTTATTAATTTCATAATAATCTTAAAAATTTAGAATAAGAGTAACTCTTATCTTTACTATATTTGCAAAAATATAGTAATCCTTTTGTAGACACCCTAAAATGGACAGGCTTACGACTTTACATTAAAAAAACTAATTTTCATCTATTAATTAAGGGTTTTTTAATTGTTAATTAATCATCTATTTTCCTGTAAATTCATTCCCCAAATCACCTAATCAAATTCCCAAAATTAATTAAATAATTAATTTTATTTAATTAATTAAATAATTAATTAACCTTAATTGATTAATTACCATTAATTGATTAATTAAATTTAATTTCCTATAGTTTAAATTCAAATATTTAAACTTACTAATTAAATTAATTTAATTTCATTCAATAAAGCAATTCTAAATAAAAAATAATTCAATTATCTCACATGTTGAAAACTTTAATTAAATAAATGAATTAAATATTCATTTATCTTCAAAGAGATAACTCCAATCAGCTCACATGGGTTACTCCACCCATCTCTCTAGTCCACATGGGTAACTTCACCCACCTCTTTAGTTCAAAAAGGTAACTCACCATTAGCTCTTCAGTCAACCAAAATCTATCTCCTCTTTACCAAATGAAGAGGTGGAGTTTACTAATGGCCTCTCCAGTTCCTTTTAATCTCAACCATTCATCTCCCTATCTCTGGGATTGATCTCAACCATTCATATCATCACCAATTCCTATATAATAAACCCTTCATAACCATTTGAAGGATCCAGGATTTCAAGCTCTCGTGTGCCATTACTATGTCAGTTTGGTTCTAGCATTCAAGCCATCTTGTGATCACACACCTGTTTCAATTAGTAAATTCTTGACACTTCTCAAGTCATAGACGCTGCCCCGCCAATACTGAGCATCAAGAATAATGTTTCAGAAAGAGTAGAGAGAAACAATAGAAGCTTCAAGCATCATGGGGTCTGCATTTATTTGTTTTCCTTTCTCTTGCTTGTACATTTTATTGATTACATTTTAGGTTATTCATTTTAGTAGTTATTGTGTACTTGATTTATATCATTTGTAAAACCTTTGCTACTAACCCTTACCTTTGGAAATCTTGGGAACCACATATCACGAAAGGAGGCATACATTTTGGTGAACCCAACATGAAACAAACAGCCCCAATATCTCTTGCAGATGACAAACATGATTGATCAACCATGGCCGTACGGTCGCAAATCTAAAAATTTATCTTTTTTTTTTTACTTGTGTTATTTCATAGTTGCTGGTATTTTACCGCAATCAATGAAACTGTGCCACAATCGACTGGTTTAATACTGCAATTGATTGCAGGCTTTCGTAGTATTATTCTGTCATTTTCTATCTTCTTTCTTTTGGTACTTTGCCACAATTTCGTGATCCATGCCGCAATCATCATTATTTTTCCGCAATTGCCCTATCTGTGCCACAATCGATAGTACTTCTCCGCAGTTGCCAGTGCTTTGCCACAATAGCCAGATATTTTCCGTACTTGCAAGTACTTTGCCACAATTGCAGGAAATATTGCATATCAAATCCAAATCTTCTGTCCATTTGTTTCTAAATTGACATTTTTTGGTTTTCTGTGCAGGGCGGGAGAATCACCGAGAACAGAGAAGGGTAAGTTATTGTGAGTATCAATCATTCATTGTTTCAAAGTTACATATACTCTCATTTTGCAAGAATCCTTTTTGATACTAACCTGTCTAAACAAAGAAAACTAAAAGGAATTCATTTGTTAATTTGGGTTTAAAAAGAACAGTGCTTGCCAAACATATCACATCTCACATTTCAGATTTGGGCTTAAAATTGATGTGGGGACTAAAATTGAACAAAGGCAAAAAATCTCTCAAATTGGTGCATTAAAATTTAACAAGCAATCAACACCTACTTTTTGGGCTTAAAATTGAACATTGATGCTTGTATGGTGGTGTAGCTTAGTTCACATTTCAAACTTTGGATCTTAATCAATTTACCTTGTGTCTTGAGTTTTGGGTGCACTTGCACAAACTGTTAGATTACAAACCTTTACACTTTTTAGATAAGGCTGTCCAGGGAATGCGCTTCTTCCTTGGAGAATGACCTTAAACTGGTAATCCTTCTGATCGGTATATAAACAAGGCATGAACCAAAGTTCTATCTTATCTAGCCAAGCTTAGACGAGGTGTGTTGGTGATAGTTTGGATCGGGTGAATATCCCTAAGGAGCCAGCGTGATCAACTAGGCTCTTAAGTGAGTCACGCACGTACAAACTGATTGGAGAGACACCACGGACCCTTACTACAACCTTGATTAATTAGAGGCCAACCTGTTTTACCTCCAAACAGGTACCTTATTATAGTGCAAGGGGTTGTAGAATTTCCCCCTAAGATTCCCAACATATGTGTCCCATGGTATTTGTGTAGTGAAAGAGATCTTCACTTCATGGAAACAATACCTGGAAATAACAAAAACATGGGCACCTACGTCGTGGACCTTCATGTCCTAGTAGCGTGACAATTGTTGTGTGAGCTAACAAACATTCAAGCATTAGGCCTATAACATTGTATTCTGAAGCCATTGACCTAGATTAATCTGACTATTCATTGTTGAGACCTCATGATAACCTTGCAACTTGAAAAAGTTGTAGAACATACACAGTATCAGTCTTCATTCTTCAAAACATAGTGTCTATTGTGCTTGTTTCTTTGATCAGTTTCTAAAAATGCAAAACAAAACATCCAAACTGTCAAAAATGAGTCAAATGTGTTAAAGTCTAGGGTTGTCAATGTCAACTATCTTGCAAATCAGAAGCATTGTTCCTAAAATTCCAAAATTGTCAAGCAGTGATACTTATCCTCTATTCTTTTTTAGACTGTTCCTCTTTTACCGCAATTGCCTGCATTGTCCCGCAATTGAAGGAAGTTTGTCACAATTAACTTTTTTATTGCCACAATCATAGTGTTTATTACCACAATCAGTGATAAACTACCATAATCAACCGTTTACTTTACCACAATCGGTGAAGTTGTACCGCAATTGACCAGAGATACATTATTCATGTTTTGACCTAAAACCTTGAAAGAAGTCTTCATTTGGTGTCCAAAAATAGCGTCTATCCCAGGAAAATGTGAAGAACATTGTGTGAATCTCAAAACATTAAATATTATCCCTTCTCTGTAAAGCATGATTATTGTCAAAAACACTGTTAGTTTGAAAGCTCAGACTCGAAATACCTTGATCTCATCATATCAAACATCATCATCTTTATCAAAGTGACTTTGTCCAAGGCAAAGGTCAGCAAATCTTATCTTTTTAATCACCACTTTGAGATCAAGTTATATCAAAATTTTTCCTTAGAATTACCATTGTCCAAAACATAACTCAGACTTCCTCAAAAAGGATCTTCTTCCTTGTTTGCTTTATATCAACTTGTTTTAGTCACAAAACTTGGACCGCACTGTCTCAAACACCTCATGGAGGCCCTTACACAACGTCTAAGGTTAGAACTCAACCTGATGACTCATATATCAATAGATTCCCCACTTGGGAAATAGAGCAAGAGAATGATCCTTTCATGAATACTAGTTTTGATCTATTCATTAAACCACCCGGGGCAGCTTTTTTCCAAGATATCACAGAAGCAGAGCTTGAAGATGTGGAGAAAGATGCTTACTCCACAAAAGTAGTTGACACTATTGTAGAGAGGAACCCTAAATGATACTTAGCCATGCTAATAAAGAAGGGAGTCAAACTCCCCACTAAATTTAGTGTATCAACTATATGGCCCAAAAACCCTTTCATAGGTCAAAACACTACTCAACCTCCTCAGATACTACCTGTTGTGTCTCAAATCTTTCCACCATTGGTATTACCCACATTGACACAGACTATATCCAGTCAAACCAATGACCTGACCTAGGCTAAAACATCTTCCACTCAAGGCATGACAAGCTTGCAACTAAGTGCACCCATGGTCACTAGTATGCCTCCACCTTTGGTCTCATGGCCAGGACAATCAAGCTCGCATGCTATGCCTTCCATCCAACCAAACATCAACTGCTCTGAAAAAATGCCACTACTGCAGTCAATTCACACTAGTCTTGGGATCAACACCTCATGCCCACAGGGATCCATCTCTGCAGGAATGACTTACAGTCAATGCCTGCCCAAGGCTACATCTTTTCCCATTCTGACATCAATCCAACCTTTGCAACAACAACCCCAACTTCAGTTGCCTCAAACCCAACCTCTGCAACAACAACCCCAGCTTCAGTTGCCTCAATTCCAACCTTCGCAACAACAACCCCAGCTTTAGTTTCCTTAAACCCAACCTCCACAACAACAACCCAAATTTCAGTTGCCTCAGTTCCAAACCCCGCAACAACAACCCCAGCTTTAGTTGCCTCAATTTGAACCCCCACAACAGCAACCCTAGTTTCAACCCCAACTTCAGCAACAACAATATCTACCCCAGCAGTATCAACCCCAGTTTCAATCACAACAGTAAACACATCAAAACCCACCATGGGATACCCATGTGCCCCCATTTACAAATCACTCAGTGGGAAATCAATATCAAGCCCCTAGGATGAAATCCTATGTTCCTACTCAAGGGACACAGAGGCACGGCCTCATACCCACTACAACACAGAGGAACATCGTTACACATCAGCATCAGAATCAAATAGACATGTTGATGCAACAAATGCAAACCCTTCAAACCCAAATGATGGATATGCAGAATCAGGAGCAAACCAAATCCTACACCGCAAAGGATTTGTACCCATACCCCTTCGATAATTCTCTACAAATGTCTCCATTCCCAACTCACTTCTTGGTACCAAAATTTGACAAATATAGGGGCAATACCAACTCTATTGAACATATCCGAGAGTTTTTTGCTAGTTGCATCAAATTTGCACATGATGAGACATATTTAATGTAATTGTTCCCACAAAGCTTGGCCGGACCAGCAATGGAATGATTCTTGCATCTACCTCATGGCATTCAGTCTTGGGGTGAACTAGCTAAAAATTTCATAGCTCACTTCCATCATAACATCGAGCATAAGGTCAGCATCAAGGACCTTTGTGATATCAAACAGAAGGATGGAGAGTCTTTTATGAAGTTCCTACAGAGATGGAGGAACATGGAAAACCACATAACATATGATTTTCCCGAACAAGACTTAATAGTCATGTTTGTTGACAATCTAATTTGAGACATGTCATTCACAACATAGTTACAGTTAGCTCTAAACTTCACACAACTCATGAAAAGAGGAGTTTGTTGTGAGTAGAACTTAGTCAAATGAGGAATCCTTGTAGATCCCACACAAAAAAATATGAACAAAAATGCAACGGACAAAGCTAAGTGGTGGAAAAAAAACAAAAATGTCACTAAGGATGGTGTCATTGATGTGAAGACCGTCAAATATGCACAGCCCAAGGTGTCACTACAAGGTGTACCTATGGCCAACCAAAAACCCACAGGGCCCACTCAACAAGCATACACCCAAAACCAACCTCCTCCTGTACAAGCGGCCACTACGTCAAACAATCAACAACAAAATCAACGTAGACCACAATTTCAATTCCAGCAATGTGATTTCACACCATTGGGAGAGTCGGTAGAATCAGCTTTACACAAGTTGATACAATCAAACACTATCACTCTCCCAAAAATCAGGGACTTTGAACAAGATGAAAACAAATAGAGGTGGTATAATGACAAAGATTTTTGTGAGTTTCATCGGGTGAAAGGACACAAAATGGCTAACTATTACCGATTGAAATGCGCTATTCAAGATCTGATTGACACAGGGGTCATCAATGTGAAGAATACCCAAACCAAAGTCACAAATGATCACACTATTTTCAACAATACCTTTCATGATCACAACAAGGGAAAAGCCTTCGGGTTTGGTGGACAAGCAAAACAAGTTAACTATACATATGTCAACAGTGATAATGTTATGAATTGCCTCAATCCTTCAGATATCCATGTGGCTACAATCACTATCAAAGACCAAGGTAAAAATTATGCTGTAACAATGCATCGCGCCAGAGTCATCTTGCAAGGATTACCATCCTCACCTACTGTATTTGCCAATCCTAAAGAAAAATTAGATCCGAAAACAAGCATAGTGGACCAACTAAAGTGCACACCTACCCAGATCTCCATGTTTGACCTATTGCACATATCTCCACAACATAAAATGGTACTTGACCAAGCCCTTAAGAATGCAACTGTCCCAAGGGACATAACACCTAAGAGCTTCCAAACAATGGTCAACCATATAGCTGCTAAAAAACATGCCACATTCATAGATCGTGATGTACCACCACATAAACCCCTACATAATGATCCTTTGCACTTACTTTTCCAGGTCCACAAAAGTGTTATATGTAGGGTCCTTGTTGATGGTGGGGCTGGGTTAAACATCTGTACTCTAAAGTTAATCAAGCAACTAGGCTATTCAGAATCAATCATTGATGTCACAAGGAGGATAAATATTAGAGCTTATGATGAAGAGGAAAATTCCTCTAAAGGTATTATCATTCTACCTGTCCATATTGGTCCTGTGATGAAAAACACTCCCTTCCAAATCTTAGACCTTGAGTTGGGATACACCATGCTACTAGGGAGACCCTGGATACATGAAATGCAAGCTGTACCTTTGACATACCATCAATGCATCAAATTCCCACACTAGGGAGAGGAGATCATCATAGAGGGAGATCCCAATCCTTTCCAATATTGTAATGTGGTCCAAATCAACACTGATAACTAGGTACCATCAAACCAAGATGTAACCATCCCATCCTCTTTAGGTTTGAATCCCAAGGATGTCACACAGACAATAGGAAAGGTATTCATTAACCAAGACGCAAGTATTCCCTCCTCTTCAGATTCAAATCTTAAAGATATCACACGGAAAGTGGGCAAGATATCCATTACTGACAAGGGTTGTGGTGAATATAGATATGAAGAGTCTTTCACCATCACACACATGCCTCAGATCCCAAGAACTTATGGTATGCCACAACTTTTAATTACAACAGAAACTCGACAGCCTATTCTATTCAAATGTCCACCCATAACCTTTGTCCGATGGGGAGACATAAAGGAAGAAAAGCCATTTGAACAAGACATCAATACGTGGTTATACCAAGACCCACCAGAGACAATACGACCACCACTACCCCTGTCAAACTATGGTAATGGTTATACAATGATACAAAGATTTAGGTATGATGGTACAACTGAGCTGGGGGCAAGACAACAAGGCATAATGGAATTGTCTCTCTGACCAACCCAAAGAAACATGAGAGGGTTGGGCTATGGACAAAAAAGCACTATTCCTCTAATCCAAGACATTCAAGTCAATCAAGAACAAATAGTAGAGATGCACTGGGGGCACAACACATACCATGTATTGATAGGCAACATATTAGCACAGTTGTTGCCCGCCGAAGAGGGAACTACACAAACCCGAATAGACCTCCACATAGAAATTGATGATAACCAAGGAAGTGAGACATATGATGAGCATTCTATTGAGATTGAATCCCATGAGTATGAGTGGAGATCCCTTCACAACTTTGAACCGTTGATCCTAGATTATTCCTCTTGGTCAGACATTTTCATAAATCTAGCAGACTTATTTAACCAACTGACCATCACCGAACAACCCTGCATAGACAAGCATGTCATTTATCAGACCTCAAGTGGTGCGTCCACATCATAGTCTAGTTTTGTAGGAACCATATTTGTAGTCCCTTTTAGTCAACCAGAGCCAAACAAGTGTGAAAGTATCTGTCTTGTACACCTAGAGCTCATACATTGGGATCAACAAGGACCACTTGATTTAGATGTCTTCGAGAATGATGAGGCTATAGATCATTTCATGGGACTTAGGGAAGGCATTCCATTAGGAGACCACAAGGAAAGCTTCTCCTTTGACCTCAAAAAAGTGGCATATTTTAGGGAGGAAGCTCCTCTTTCCAGTCCACAAAAGAAAAAAGAACAAAAGAATGATAAAAAGATAAAACATGATGTATCTTCTAGCGAAAACTTCACTGAGGTGCTAGAAGATGGAAGGAAGGAACTCCTCCCCTTGACAGAGGAGAAATCAACATTACTAGTAGAAGAAATAGAGGAATTAAATTTGGGAGATGACAAGAACCCAAAGAACATATACTTAAAAAAAAATCACTCACCCCTGAAGAGAGAGAATAGTTCATCAGTTTCTTCAAGGCATAGGTGATCAATTTTGCATGGTCCTACTCGGATATGCTAGGGTTAGATCTAGAGCTAGTACTACACCATCTCTCATTGCTACCCAATGCCAAACCTATCAAGCAGAAGCTGAGAAAGATGCATCCCCATGTTGCATTTCTAGTCAAGGTAGAGTTGAAAAAGCTCCTGGATGCTAAGTTCATAAGACCTATACCATATGTGGACTGAATATCTAACTTGGTAATAGTTACAAAACACAATGGTCAGATATAGATTTGCACAGACTTTAGGGATCTCAACATAGCTGGTTCCAAAGATGACTTTCCTTTACCCAACATAGATATGATAGTAGATCTAACTACTGGACATCAAATGCTATCACTCATGGATGACTTTTTAGGATATAATCAAATAAGGATCACACCAGAGGACCAACACAAAATAGCTTTCACATGTCCTTGGGGGACATATTGTTGGAATGTCATGCCATTTGGTCCAAAGAATGCCAAAGCAACATTTCAAAGGGCTATGACAACTATATTTCATGATCTCATCCACAAAACAATGGAAGACTATGTGGATGACATACTAGCCAAGTCAATACTTCGAAAGGATCATCTACAAGTTTTGGGACCAATATTTGACATAATGCAAGAATTCAAGGTTCATCTAAACCCAAAGAAATGTGCATTTGGTGTCATAGAAGGAAAATTACTGGGGTTCATAGTGTCACATAGAGGAATCAAAGTGGACCCAACAAAAGTCAAAGCAATATTGGACATGCCTCCACCATCAAACCTGAGATAACTAAGAGGGTTACATGGAAGGCTACAATCAATCAGGAATTTCATAGCTCAGCTAATAGACAAGTGCCACCCATTCCAACATCTATTGCATAAAGACATAAAATTCATATGGACAGAGCAAGGCGAACAGGCATTTCAAATATTCAAAGACTACCTTCTCAAGTCTCCTATATTTCTTCTATATCTCTCAGTGACGGAGTCAGCGTTAGATGTACTCTTGGCACAACATGATGATGCAGGTAAAGAGAGGGCCATCTACTATCTAAGAAGAACATTGGTGGGATATGAGATAAACTATATGCCAATTGAGAAGTCATGCCTTGCAGTTGTTTTCTCTTCCCAGAAGCTAAGACATTATATGGTGAGTCACCAAACAAAGTTGATCACACATATTGATCCTTTAAAGTACCTCCTAAGCAAAGCAGTGCTCACTGGATGAATGGCGAAGTGGGTAATGACCTTGAGCAAATTTGACATTGAGTACATTAACAAAAAGGCTATCAAAGGACAAGTGATCACAAATCAACTAGCAGAGGTACCCATTCAGGACCATCAGCCTATTATTTTTGACTTTCCTGACGAATCTATCATGACACTACAACCAGGGATTGAGGAATGGCAATTATATTTTGATGGATCATGTATGCACCATGGTGCAGTGACAGGGATAGTGCTTATCACCCCACATCATGATACAATTCCAAAGTTTTTTAGACTCAATTTCCCGTGCACTAACAACATAGAAGAATATGAAGCAATGGTCATAGGTCTAAAAATAGCAATTCAATGGAGAATCAAGAACCTAAAGGTCTTTGGAGACTCATAGTTGATCATTAGTTAAGTCAAAAATGATTATGTGACCAAAGCTGAGAAACTCATACCATACAGAGCACAGATGGAAAGGCTACACACCAAGTTCCATTACATCTGCTTCAAGCAAGTCCCACGAGCATAGAACAAAGCTTCCGATGCGATGGCTACCATAGAATCACTGATTGATATGCCAGGCAATGAAATAAAATTCCAGTTCCTAGTGGATCAACTCTTGGTTCCATCACATCAGGCATCCATCATAGAATCAGCATGCATCCTTGTTGTTCCTGAATCCCCATGGTACCAAGATGTCTATAACTATCTCCAGAACAATGTCTTACCTCCCAACTTGTCTAGGAACCAGAGAAAGTCCCTCATCCACCAAGCCTCTAGGTATACCATCCTCTCAACTAATTTATACAGTCAGAGTCTAGATGGAACACTACTATGATGTCTCACTTCCATGGAATCCCAAAAATCTTTGTACGAGGTACATGAAGTAATTTGTGGAACCCACGGAGGTGGCAACAACTTAGCTAAGAAGATCATCCGCATGGGATACTATTTGCCCACAATAGAGATAGATGCACACAAACATGTACAAAGGTGTAGACAGTGTCAAATTCATGGAGACCTCATCCATGCACCAGCCCAAGAACTAAATCCTATTACATCACCATTGCCATTTTCAATGTGGGGATTTGACCTAGTGGGGAAAATTACACCTTCTTCAGCAAATGGACACAAATACATCACAACAGCTACAAATTACTTCACCAAGTGGGTGGAAGCAATTCCCCTCACTTACATCACTAGAATGCAAATAGCAATGTTCATACTTAACCACATTATCTGTCGATACGAGATCCCTCAAACTATCTTGACAGATCATGGTACACCTTTCGAGAATAAGGATGTTGAAGAGCTATGTGAACAGTTCCATATCAAAAAAGGATTCTCTTCCTTTTATTACCCTCAAGGGAATAGCCAAGCTGAAGCTACAAATAAGACAATATTGAAAATCCTTAAGAAAATAGTGAACAAATTAGGGTGAGACTGGCATTTATAGCTTAGTCCCACATTATGGGTATACAGAACTAGTGTGAGAACACCTACAAGAGCCACCCCTTTCTCCCTAGTCTATGTATCAAAGGCAGTATTACCCCTTGAAGTGGAAATCCCATCCCTAAGGATATCATTGAAGAACTTGGTTTCAGATGAAGACTATAGAGTAGCAAGTCTCAGTGAACTAGAGTTACTAGATGAAAGAAGGTAGCATGCCTTCAACCACTTACAAGGCTACCAGAATCGCCTTAGAAGAAACTATCATAAGAAGGTGAAGCCACAAACATTTGAGGTAGGAGATCTTGTCCTAATGGAAAGTCAAAAGAATCAAGCAGAGCTAGTCAAACCCAGAAAGTTTGAGCCTAACTGGCTAGGACCATTTGTCATTATCAGCTCTACTTAGAGTGGGGCATTCATACTAGCGACACCAGAAGGAGATCAGCTCCCCGGCTACATCAACAACATACACCTCAAGAGGTTCTACCCTTGAAGTCTCTATGGTTATCTATATATCCAGAAAATACCAAAAAAAATCAAAAAATACAAAAGTTACCTTTGTGAAAACCTAGCAATCAGGCGCCTTGGCAACAACAAAAAAAATCCTAAAAAAAATTAAATAAATAAAAAATAAAAAAATCCTAAAAAGATCAAAAATCAAGAGAAAATCAATCTTCATAAAAAACATTCAAAAAAACAACAAAATCCAAAGCAATAAAACCAACTCAGTTATCAAGAGAGCCAAGGGCAATCACGCCTAGTCAATCAAATGTCACAATCATGAGATTTGCAAAACAACATTGGGCCCATCTGACATAGCTTGATCAATTGCCAAAATGATCAAAACACTCTATCAATTGTCACAATCATGAGCTTTGTGAATCAGCATTGCGGCCATCTGACACAGCTTGATTAGCTGCCAAAATGATCAAATCAATCTATCAATTGTCACAATCATGAGCTTTGCAAACTAGCATTGGGCCCATCTAACACATCTTGATCAACTACCAACATGATCAAAGAAATCAATCAATCAATCACATCAATCATCTTACACAGTGATGGATATGCTCAAACAAGACAGGTCAGTCTTATATGAGTAATCTATTACTGAGACCAGACACACTCAAGAAATCAAGCCAATCAAGCCAATCAAAAGAGTCAAGCCAATCAAGAGAATCCAACTGCATCAAGGAACCATCCAAAAATGTTGACTAGGTCAGTCAAGTCGGTCAGATGTCAGTCTATATTTCACAGTTATGTTCTTATGCTACTCCAGGATCCACCATGTGAGGAGAGTAGCTATGATAGATCATGATTTATTTTCTTTGATTGCTGTTTGTTGAATGTTCACTTTGATTTTAGGGCCATGATAATTTAGGATAAATGCAGTAGGCACTGTCACTTATCTGGCAGCCACACAGTTCCATGATCTAAGCTTAACCCTAGGAAAGAATTGGATGTTCCTTCTCTTTTCTTGTTTGGTTTATAGAATCAAGAGCTCACAGCAATATTCAGATGGACTTTGAGTTGCTTTGGAGTTCTATGTTGGTTTCTATGGTCTTTCCCTTTATGTTGCAAATAAGAGCTCACGATGCTATTCAGATGGACTCTAGGGGTGTAGGAGTTCTATCTTGTTTTCTTTTCTTTCCCTTTCAGAAATCAAGAGCTCACAGTGTTATCCAGATGGACTCTGTGTGCATAGGAGTTCTATCTTGGTTTCCTTGTTTTAGATTAATTCAGAGGACAAGCGATATCTAGATGGTCAATATCTGGGTGCTTCTGGCTCTCTTTCTTTTCAAACAGGGAACATAGTTGAACCCAGATGGTCAATATTTTGGTGCACTAGGTTCTCTTTCTATTCAATCTCTCTACATCTACTATCAAGAGGTTGTGGCTGTATCCAAGTGGTATGTGATCTGGATCATTTGATGCTCTTCAAAATTTTAGAAAATACAAAAAAAAAGATGCAATGATGATAAATATTGGAAATAGGGGTAGCGACTTGGGACACTCATCCTTTCTATCAAATCATATCTATCAAAAAATACAAAAACAACATCCTTTCTATCATTCCATTCTATTAGATCAATCTCCGAGCACATCTCTCCAAAACTAACTTCTTTCTAACTAACACATGCATTACTCAGATATTTTTGTGCATATTAGATTGCATTCATTTCTTTAAGTACATCAGAAAAAAAAAACATGGTAGTTGCATACATGATAAATCATAAATTCACATGCATCCATAAGCATCTCATATAAACATGCATTTCATTTCCACTATCCTGCATATACATGTCAGTATCATAGGAAAAGTAAATAATCCATATACGAGCCTGCATAATAGAACCATATTTCATATACATCTCATCATCTAAACCACCAAATCATGTAGAATCATACATATAGCAAGTAAACCATTGCACATCATATCAAAAACACTAGCTGCATCTCATATAAATCAAACTATCTGAGTACAATGAATGGTCGCAAATCTGAGCAAAAAGAAGGTAATTAAACATGTATATCAATAAATATTAGTGTGTCAGGATACAAAAATGGATGATACTCAGAGTATATCAAATGCCATCACTACAAAAATGGTACATCATACATAATGGAATCAACATGTGCTTCCCCCACCCTCGCTAGGAGGTGGACGAGGGGGTGGCACATCAAAAGGTGGTCTATGGGATGAACTAGGCACTCCAATACCACTACTCTAGGATTGCTTGGCTCGACTTGATCTCTGGGAAGCGGTGTGGCTAGGCACTCTCTGCTCTGCCAAAACTGTACCCTCATAATGATGCTGCCAATAGTCAATCTCTCTTTGCGCATCACGGCCAGATCTATAGTATCTGTCAAGAATAGCTTGATGTGAAACATCCTGTACACTATCAATGAAAGAATGAACCTCAGCACGAGCTTGTCGCTCTCTAGACTCAGCCGCTATAACTCGGGCCTCCAAAATAGTGGCACGTGCATCAGATAAAGCAAGCCTAGCCTGAAGGTCTTGTACCTACTGAGTGAGGCACTCCTGTATGCACCCTAAAATGGTCACCTAGACTTTGGGCCCCATTTATCATTTTATCGATTTCCTGAATCAATGCTTTGCAACATTTTCAATTCAAATCAATTTCCTTGATCAAATTGTAATTAATTCAATTATTTCAATATTTCCAAAGGTTTGATCATTTTTATCTAATTAAAAAGATTTAATTTTCTTTTTAATTAAATAAAATTTATCTTGTTTAATTAAAATATTTAATCTCCCTTTTAATTAAACAAAATTTCTCTTATTTAATTAAATTCAATTTCACCCATTTAATTAAATAAAATTCTTCTAATTTATTTAATTATAAAGAAAACCCCTCTTTTAATTAAATAAATAAAAATCCCCACTTAAAGCACTTTATTTGATGAAAAAGGCAATAAATAAAATAAAATAAAATAAAAATCCCTTTTTCATCACATCCTCCTAAGTGGTGGGTTTTTGCCTCTTAAACTCAACCTTTCACATTCCTATAAAAGGAAACCTCTCCTTCTCATTTGCGTAATCATCAATCATTCATATTAGGTTTTCATAGTATTGCTATGCTACAGGTTTGGAGAGAAATTTTGGAGGAGTGTTTGAGCACTCAAGCTTGGATATTACAACTTCTCTCTTCTTGTCTTCTTCTTCTTGCATCCATGGCTATTCATGTAGATTAGATTCATGTTTATTTTCATAGATTAAACTTGCATTTGTATTTTCTTTCATAGATTAATCATGCATTGTTATCATTTAGATTAATTTCTTTTCATGCATTGTTATCATATAGAGTAGATCTCATTTTCATGTATTTGAATCTCTCGTTTCATGGTGTACTTGCATGGGCACTAACTAGGTCAATCTGAGGGCCTCCATTTCACACCTTTGCACTCCATGACTAGAGAGCTATGTATTGATATTTGAGGCCTCATTCTTGAGCAACCTTGGATGGAATGATTCATAGAAGTGTGTCAACATTTTAGCACACATTTTTTGGCACCCACCGTGGGGCAGAAGATTCGTTTTCTATCTTTTTTAGCTATTTTTCATCAATTTTATTTTTGGATCTAAAATTTTCATCTTTTCCATACTTGGTGTTTTTGTCTGCAGAGAAAGTTCACGTGAGCTTTTGTGAACCTTCACGCAAGATTGTGCTGGATCTGGTGTTTTATCACACAGCTCTGTGTACTTCTTTGCACGGCACGGCTTTACCTCGCGCGAGATTCGGCATCAATGTTGTTATTTGTCTAGTTTGTTGTTTTCTATACTTTTTTTACTGCCTATATATGCATTCTATCGTGCGACTGTGCATTTCCTCGCATGAGCTTTCTATTTCCTCGTGGGGCACTATCATTTTCTCGCGCAGCTCTTTCGTTTTCTCACGCGATATTCCATACCAAAGATCTATTTTTCATTGCTATATTGATATATCTCTAATTTTTTGTGCTAACCACTAATATTTACTATTTCTAGTGGTTTATGATTTGTTGTTGTTGTTATTGTTGTTGCTGATTTAGACTTGCTTAGATAAACAACAAAATGATTCGCGTTGCATTGGATTTGAGGTATTTTGTTGATCTCTATAACATTTGGATTTTGGGAATTAAAATGAACATCTCATGTGTCTAGCTTGAGTGTTTCTTGCTTTCATAGATCACAATTCCAAATTGGTGCTCTAAAATGGACCTAGATTTGCTTTCTTGCATATATGTTTCACATAGTAATTAGGCCCTATGAACACTATTTGTGACAATTTTGAGAGAGTGGGCTTCATTCGCTTGTTTTACATGTGAAGCTCTTCTTGATGATAGATCCCCTTGTAGGTAGGGAAGGATTTTATTTTCATCTTATTGGTCAACTTGGTTTGGGCTTCAATTTTTGTCAATACTTTCTCTCTTTGGGAGATTAGTGTCATTTTTTGTTGTGTGAGCCTTGAATGAGGTGATTTAAAATTAGTGGGTCAATGAATCATGTTTTCTATGTTTTGGTGAGGTGAAGAGGCTAGAGGATTATGCTCTTTTCCCTTTTGGGAGAATCAAAAACTTGGAGCCCTTGAATCTGAACTAATTCCCCATGTGGTCCATATTGTGAGTCTTCCTTATTAGAGAGGGTTAACTGTAGTGGACATTCCCTTTATTGGGTCAACCACGTGGACGAAACCTCGAGCGGTAATAGCCATTTTCACCATGGTAGTGAAAACCACTATATAAATGTCCTTCTGGAAGAAATATCCATGGGTGTAGTTTCTTGTGGGTTGTTAGATCTCCTCAGCAGCTCCTAATTGATTAAATTCTCAGATTGTGTCAAAACCTTGGTGCGCCGGGATTGGATTTCACCCACTTGAAGTTGCAAAAGTTACAGAGTCAAGCCATTACTAAGAACCATAGTGCAACCAATTTTTTCTTTCATAGGACTATGTGCGTGATTGGAAAACATTTGAGAACATACCCAAGTAGCATTCTTATGGAGTAGAATTACTATGACACTATCTATGTTCATGTGCAAGGTTTCTTTGTCCCTTACTCATTGTTTGAAGACATTGATTACTTGAACTCCCTGATTGCTGTCTTACGTGATTGATTCATGATAAAATCTATTAATGCACCTAGTTGGTTATTTAAAACAAATGAAAAATGAAGTTCTGAGTCCTTTTCTCGCGTGAGAAAACTATTTTCTCACACCATTTTGTGCAATCTGTCATGCATCCATGCATTTCCTCACGTGACACAACATTTCCTCGCGCGACGCAACACTTCCTCGCGCAAAAATTCCCATTAGTGAACTGTTGCTATCATTTTTTTGAGCCCATTTTAGCTTGTTGTCCCATCTTTTTCAGTTTTTGGGTTGATCCGGGTCAGATTGGATTACTTACCCTGTTGTTAGAAGCTTGTTTTACTTAGAATTATTGCATTTGACCTCTTGAATTAGCAATCTTTGATTTCACAAGTGACCTTGCTTAGTGCTTGGTGAGCCAGAAACCATCCTTATTGAAAAGATAAACCTTTAGATTCTTTGATAACACACCTGGAGAGTTTTGGTAGTCTCTTGTCCATCCACTTTCATACGATTTCAATCTCAATTTATATAATTTGGGTAAGACCATCCTCCTGATCCATATGTGCTAGGGTATTCACCCAAAATTATTGGGCACCTCTGTCACAGTGTTGGCTTATTCCTATCTGCAAATTTCTATCTTATCACCTCTTTTTGGACAAGTTGATGCCTTTTCTATCCTAGTTTGGTACCAACATTTCTTAGGGTAATCCTATCAACTAGTACCTTTTCTTTTATTCCAGTTACAATAAGATATCAAGGAAATCAAGGAAAACAACCTCAAGTGGTTTTTAACCAATTACCCCTAGTTCAAATTTGCCAAAGACATAAGGAAAAAGGACCCATATTTGATCAATCACCTAGGAATACCTCAGAAATTTCGTTTGATTCCAAGAGTCACCTTAGTGAGTTGGGTATCCCCTTAGCATCTTCTCACTCTTTTATGGATATGAGTTGCACAATGACTTGGAGAGAGAAAGAATTCATGGATAAACGTTATGAGGATTTGTATGCGAGGAGTGGACATGCTCTTTCCTTCAGTGGTTCCTCTCACAATAATAGACCAACCTCACCCCTTATTTCAACAAGATATTTGGATGCACACCAAAGGGATTAGAAAGAGAAAGGTAAGAGACATGTTTATGATGATGAGTTATCCCAACATGAGAAACAAGGAGATGAGCTTCATGATGCTCACATCAATGCAACTTATACCAACAACTTGTTTCAACATTCAAGACCAAGCTTACCTCTTAAAACATCTAACAACTACATGAGTGAAAGACTCAAGAGGATTGAGCATGAAAAGAAGGTCTTCCAAGATGAACAATTTCATAATCAAGAACAAATTAAACGTCTAGAGTTGGAGAAACAAGCTTTAATGGAAATGGAGAGGAAAACCCTTCAAGAGGAGAAAGCTAGGCTCTTGGCTTGACAACTTCATGGTCCATTTAACCATATGCATATTAGTGGTGGAAATGGTTCTCCTCCATCCACTCCTCCAAGGACTCCAAGAAGTAGGAGACATTCAAGATCACCATCATGATCTCCTACTCCTAGAGGAAGAAGAGTTTCTAGACATGATCATAATAGGAGACAAACTCCTCCTAGGAGCTCAAAGACATCTTTGCAATGTGCTCATTTTGGTTCATAATATGGAGGTAGTAACATGAGTTTTGATCACATCTCCCAAGATTTCATGCACATGCAACAAGAACCATTCTTTCAACAGTATGTGGAGAAGTATGTGAAGGAAAACCAAGATAAGATCCTAAAGAGCCTAATTGATAATGGGGCTAAGGTCCCTTACAAATTTGATGTGGATAGGAATATTAAGAGACAAGATCCATCTCAAGAAGAGAAGGTGGATGAAATGCAAAAACAAATAGCCAAGATATTTGCACCTAAGAATTTTTTCTCATTGGACTCGATTTGTCCTAATCCTTTTGATAAGAGTGTTGACATGAAAGAATTCCCTAGAAAGGTTGAAATTCCTCAATATGACAAATATGATGGAAGTGGAGATCCACATGATCATGTG
>MU224737.1:7702923-7729089 GCA_018584345.1 Thuja plicata
TCCCTACCTTCCCTACCACCTTCTCTCCCCCCATCCCTACCTCCCCTGCCACCACCTCTCCCTCCATCACACCCTCCCCTACTATGTTGTACGCATCAGGCCTTCCTCATAATGGTCCTGGCAACATGATGCGAGACATCTGTAAGTGCAACAGGCCAAGCTTGCACCCAATGTGCATCAAACTAAGGTGTAGTGCCTATAAAAGAAAAATTCAAATATCAGTACCAGCACAAATAAGGAAATAAGTATCAAAACAAGATATGATAAAGTATCAGAGAGCAGAAAGGAAGAACATAAGCAAGTAGAAAACAAGACAAACCTGTGTCTACAATAGCCGAGCGCTAGGTCCATGCCACAGGAAGTAAGCCTAAAAACTCAGTGCGGGCAGCATCAAGTGATACTACACCACCCCATATAGAAGATTCCCTTAACCTCCGAGCAAAGTATGCATAAGAATCAGAAACATCTTGCTGCTCTCTGAACTGGCGCAACACCCTGTCGATGTTGTGAAAGTCAATCATATGGACATGATCAGTAACATGCCCAATCAAATACCTCTGCTAGCAGAAAAAGGGAAGATGGATGTCCTCTCTATCCCAGACTGGAAAATCTCTATAAGGCCTCCAAATGAAGTAAGGAATCATGTCCAACTGCTGCCGCCAGTATGTCAAATGACCTATATGAGTCCAAACAATGGCTCAATCATACATAAAGACATATGGCCTTTTAGCTGGAAGAACGCGGGCACCAATAGGATGACACACAACAATATGCTCCCATGCCCATATCTATAGTAGGGTCACACCGCATCTAAGCAACTTACCATCAAGGTAAGCCGCATAAAAAATATGAAAATACACGTGGGCCAACATGCATGGATCCCAAGTGAATACGGTACGATCCTTGACCATACTCTGTAACACAGTACCGAAGCTGACAGAAAAACCACACTGTTGATGATCGGGGCATAAAATGCCACATATCAAACTACCTAGTAAAGTGGACAGCCTATCAAGGCCCAAACCGAATCTGGACCATGAAATATCATAATCATCGGCCAACCCAAGATGATCCCGAGGCAATCCAGAAAGCTCGGTCAATAAAACAATACCAGTGTAGGTGGAATACTCCACAAGCTCACCCTAGATCAGGAGTTGGAGGATTCGATACACATCCTCCAAAGTGACAGTACACTCCCCGGTTGGTAACCAGAAAGTGCATGTCTCAGAATGCCATCGCTCTACAAGAGTGGAGATCAAACCCCTATTGGTCGTGATCTCAGGCATATAGCAAAGCCAGTACAAACCAAGATCTCGAAGAACTGACCTCTTATCCTCTGTCAGCTGAAATCTGTATACAAGGCCCGCCAACCTGGACTCTCGACAATGTAGAATCTGCCCAGTGAATTGCACACAGAAATAAATTAGAAAAATATCAGTTTCAGTCATTAAGGCATGTAACAGAAGCAAGAAAAATTAGATATCAGACAAAAAAATTAGGCAAACAGTGCTAAAAAATCAATTGCAGTAATAAGACAATACAACTGCGGTACTTTTAGGCAATTTTGGAACACAAAAAGCAAGTGCGGCATACAAATTTCAATTGCAACATGCAACATACACCACTATGGCACACTTATCAATTACGGTTTCTAACTAGCAATTGCGGCATTTAAACCACAATTGTAACAAAACCGCAGCTGATTGCGGCACACAATGCAATTTCTAAAAAAAGTACAATTTTTTAAAGCAATAAATGAAAGCATTAATGATACACAAAGTGATAAAACTCACCGGGTGTCCTGAGCTAGCTAGTCTGCGGTATGTCTGGACTTGATCAGATATGTGAGTCATGCCAGGAAGACCTGCCATCGCAAGAAAACAAGAGAAAAGAAGACAGAAACTGAAAGCAGACTCACCAAGAAATTGAGAGCTCCAAGATCACAATGTGACAAATGAATGGCTCTCTTGGCTATTTATAGGGGTTCCGAAAAACTCTAATTTCACTAGGAGCTCTGAAATTTCTTCCCGGTCCCTAAAAACTTTAATAGTCAATTACAAGGGCATTTTAAAGTATTTTTCAAATCTGTCAACTACCCATTTTCAGAAATTGCAGTTTCAACAAATCAACGCACATGTCACGACTTTTCGCTCAAATTTGTTGAGGGGGCATAAATACAACTACTACTGCCAGGGCAAGCTGGGGCAAAATCAAAGAATCTTTGACACATTGTGACAAGTCACATCACATCAAAGAGGGGTAAATGTAGACACCCTAAAATGGACAAGCTTACGACTTTATATTAAAAACACTAATTTTCATCTATTAATTAAGGGGTTTTTAATCATTAATTAATCATCTATTTTCCTCTAAATTAATTCCCCAAATCACCTAATCAAATTCCCAAAATTAATTAAATAATTAATTTTATTTAATTAATTAACCTTAATTGTTTAATTACCATTAATTGATTAATTAAATTCAATTTCCTATAGTTTAAATTCAAATATTTAAACTTACTAATTGAATTCTTCCAGTTAAATTAATTTAATTTCATTCAATAAAGCAATTCTAAATAAAAAAGAATTTAGTTATCTCACATGTTAAAAACTTTAATTAAATAAATGAATTAAATATTCATTTATCTTCAAAGAGATAACTCCAATCAGCTCACATGGGTTACTCCACCCATCTCTCCAGTCCACATGGGTGACTTCACCTACCTCTTCAGTTCAAAAAGGTAACTCACCATTAGCTCTTCAATCAACCAAACTCTATCTCCTCTTTACCAAATGAAGAGGTGGAGTTTACTAATGGCCTCTCTAGTTCCTTTTAATCTCAACCATTCATCTCCCTATCTCTGGGATTGATCTCAACCATTCATATCATCACCAATTCCTATATAATAAACCCTTCATAACCATTTGAAGGATCCAGGATATCAAGCTTTTGTGCACCATTACTATGTCAGTTTGGTTCTAGCATTCAAGTCATCTTACAATCACACACCCATTTCAATTAGCAAATTCTCGACACTTCTCAAGTCATAGACATTGCCCTGCCAATACTGAGAATCAAGAACAAAATTTCGGAAGGAGTAGAGAGAAACAATAGAAGCTTCAAGCATCGTGGGGTTTGCATTTATTTGTTTTCCTTTCTCTTGCTTGTACATTTTATTGATTATGTTTCAGGTTATTCATTTTAGTAGTTATTGTGTACTTGATTTATATCATTTGTAAAACCTCTACTACTAACCCTTGCCTTTGGAAAGCTTGGGAACCATGAATCACAAAAGGAGGCATACACCTTCAAGGTAGGATAACATCATACAATTCTCCTTAAGGAAGAAGTCACTCCATGTTATATCTTTAAGAGATCACAAATATAATATCATACTTTGAACACCTATTATAATGATAATCACCATCCTTTATATATACCTCCTCCTAATAATACAATATAAGGGAACATTCTAAGGAAGGCCTACTCTACTCCTAATGCAATTAATTAAAACAAATGTTTACATGACTCAACATAACTAAATTAAGGTGTGTGTGCCACATTTTTTTGAATAGGCTAAATAATTGAGGGGGGAGGGGTGAATCAATTATTCCAAACACTTTTTAAAACTTTTAGTGATCTGGTAAACACATAAACCATTCAAATAATTAAGACAAATAAAAGCATTAAAGAACAAGAACAATGAACACCATAACACTAGATATAACGTGGAAACCCAAACTAAGAAAAACCATGGAGAAACTAATTCTCGTGAAATTAAACATTAGCTAAGGTGATTTTTACAAGGACTCACTGTGAGTTTTCTCACTATTGTTTGGCTTACTATGAGTTGGTCTAATGACCCAGAAATAAGAAAGGCTAACTATCGATACAAAAGGTATAATACAAAATAGTATCTTACAAACAAGATGTAAAATGAAGTATTTGCAACTGCCTATGCATGAAATAGTTCCAATTGATAGAATAGTAATCACACTCAGTAACATATCTGGTACAGATCTTCTGCCAGCATATACCAAAACTTTTACAACACACTATGTAAATCCTTCTCTTGATACCACAGTAATACTTCACTCAAATTCCTTCTTCTTACACACTAATGCCATAAATTCATCAAGAAAAACTCACACAATCTCTCTCTCTCTCTCTCTCTCTCTATATATATATATATATATCTCTGATAAGATAAATACATATGTTTGCCAAGCCACAAAATATGTAACCTAGAATATAAAAGATATTATAATTTTATTTAACACACTACCATCAAACCTGAATATAGGACATACCTAAGAAGTCTACATAACACATTACCATAGGACCTAAATATAGGTTGCTCTTAAGATATGAAAGTTACATAAGACAATTACCGTAGATAGGTGAATTTTGCAACTGTAAAAAAAACCACAACCAAGTCTATGACATGATCAACAAATCTTTTGAACCAACTGATAGATGAAACCTGATAGAATTTCTCCATAAATAAAATATTATTTTTTTTCCAAAAATATCTGATGAAATGCAAGAATTTCTAGGTAGTAGGGACAAATAAAAGAACTTTGAAACTCAGCAATTGACAAGTACCATAAAAAAATCTTCATGCCTCAGTAGTCACTGAAACATACAGATGTACTTGTTAGCACTATTATTTCAAAATTTTGTTGTGAATGTCAAAGATTTTCTTTCCCGTGCTTTGGTATGAAAGTTTCAAATTTTAAATGTTTTACCAGTTGGGGCCTTCATTATTCAAAGTCCATGGTAAAAAAATTTATTTTTAAAGTCACGTCATAAGGTCACGAGATTTAAGTCATGCTAACTCTTTAAGCTGCAAGCTTGCAAATAATGTAAAAACAAAGCTTTATCGCAAGGTTGCAAGTGATCTTTTGTTAAGAAATTTTATGTTGCGAGCTTGGGAGTACTGGAATGTTTAACCTTAATCGCCAATTCCTAGGTTTTGTCATGTTAAGTTCTTTTACCTTTTGAGTTGGTGAGTGAAGAAAATGTTATGTTTCTTCAAGGTCGTGAGTAGTTGGTGATTAAGTGATTTTTGCCTGTGAGCATGCGACATAGTTAGTATAGAGATTTAGTTGGTCCCACCACTCACTCGCTAGTTTAGTTGATCTGTAATATTTTAAGTTGTGAGTGGGAGATTATTTAAAGTCTAGTCAGATTTAAGTTATCGCATGCTCGCAAGTATTAAGTCTTGTTACCATTTTATGTTGCGAGATCGCAATAAAGGTTAAAAGGGTTGGAAATGTTTAGTGGTCGCATGCTCATAAGGGTTTAAGTCAAGTTAAGTTTCAAGTTGGGATCTCGTGATGAAGATATGTTTTGATAGAGATCAACCAATATCATTATCTCACTAATAAAGAAAGAATATTACATATGCTCTGGCAAGGCTGGGACTAAAGGAATTGATAAAGATCAATGGTTCTCTCTTACTTGCAAGATGTTGAAAGAGTTGAACAAAGAAGTAGAGAGGTCACGAGTGAATAGGAACATATATCATTGTTGTTAGATAGAAAAGGAAGAAAAAATTTCATGGGTTATGTTGTGAGCTTGTGATTAGTTGTCATATGATCAGGTGGCACATCGTCGACTTGCTAGATAAGGAAAAAGGGAAGGAAAAGGGTGTTGAGAAATTAGGTAATGACATGTGGAATTTTTTTCTATGTGTTGTAAAATTTGAATGACAATTAGATAGAAAAGCCATGTATTTGGTTTTTGCACCAGTACTCGAAGTTAAGAAGTAAATGCCACTAGGTTTTAGTCACCTCAAGCCATTCATGCATGCAAGAAGTAATGGTGAATTGACAATGCTTAAATTTGTATAATTTGCATGATTGAGCTCAGATTTTTTTCAATTGATTTATGCTTCCAAGAGATTTTGAGTGGTGTAGTAGAGATTGTGTTCCAAGTTTAATTTGTAGTTGTTTGTCAACTTGGCGAAGGTGTATGTTTGTTAATTTCAAGATGAGAAAGGCAACATCAAGTAGATTTTGAAAGGGTTCTAGTAAGAAGGAAGTTGTGACAAATAAGTGTGTCGATGAGTTTGCAGACTTGCTACCAGGGACTTCTAGTGCAATGAGTACCAATTGGATGGAATGGAAAGACTCATGGGGCCAGTGCAGAAATCCAGTTACTCTCAATCATTCTGGTAATTCCATGTTCCATTGCTTCTAGAATAATAGGGTTAATCCAGTTCCAGTGGGTAACCCATGGAATTTTAATATGGAAAATATAAATGTGTCTGATGTCTTTTTTTATCTCAATTCAATTAAAGAGTTGGCAAGGCAGTATTGTCCCATGTCTAGGGTGATTAGGAGGAAAACAAAACTGGCCCAGTTTCCATAGATAGATGTAGTTTTGTGGAGGATTTTAAGATTTTGGGAGCTATGTGTACATAAATTGACTTGGATCAGATAAAAAATAATTATGAAAGGTGTGAAAAAGTGATCAAACGACATGAAATGCCTAGATAAATGCCTAGGGTAGATAGGAGGTGGGTCAAGGTCCCTAACAATTTAAAACCACAATTTGACATTTTCTTTCTCCACTACTACATGGAATGTACAATCTATGGGTTGTGTAGGGTTTTTTGGATTTGATGGAGATTCAAAGGTGAAAACAAATTTTCTAATGATGACCATGAACATCCAACATCTATAAGTGAATACAGATTATGATTATGTTGGATATGTGGTAGATTTTATACCCAATGCCCTAGTGGAGATTCAAGGTGGTGTTCCTATTCCTACATTCAAGCATTATTCAATATTTATGTTTTTAATTATGTTATACAATGAAAAATTTATGGATAAGGAGTTAGAGTTGTTTAAAGAAGAGTTCAAAGTTGAAATGCCTTTGTAGAGGTGGACTCAAGTTTGGGATAGTAAGTCTTCTCAATCCTCTTTTATTTTCTTTGAGAATTGGATTGTCCCTTCAATCTTGGATATGATAGAGGTTGACAAAGAGAGGTTATCCATTGATGTGAGGAAGATTTTGATACCTTGGTATTTTGTCCCAAAATGGCCAATTACTCACAATTGGGGAGATTTTTTTTTCTTTGATAACTTTACCATCATCAGGGTCTATGGGTGTTCTCGGCCCCCACATGTTTTACCTAAATTTGTTCCTATCAGAATTGCTTTCATGGAATTCATTTGGCAACTAACCTTAGTGGATAAAGATTATTTAGAAGGGCATAATAAAGGTATATTTTTCCCTATACTTTGGGGAGTGTTTGACTTCTTAATTAGTGAGAAGGCCTTAGATGAGGTCAATAGTTTTTTTGAATCAATATAGATTGGTCAATACTATTTCCATATTTTGTGATTCAGAGGGTTTCCTTAAGACAAAATTTAAAACCATGACTCCATGGTCTACAATAAGAGATCACAACCCTCTGGATGATGAGGATTTGGTCAGAAACTTGTTAGAGAGGAGTGAAGTCCAAGAAAGGAGAAGAAAATGGAAGGACCTAATGAGAATAGAGGTAGAATGGAAAGAGTCAGATCTAACCGTCTCTAGTTTTTATTCTGATACTCCATATTTCTAAAGAATTGATAAGATGCTTGGCCTGTATGAGATTTTAATGACATAAGTACCATAGTTTCATAGTTAGGGTTCCCAACAACAAAAATCTTAGGGTACACAGGCCCTGCATAGAAAGAGATATTTAGAATAAATGGAAGAATGTGTGGAGAGTGGTGATGAGGTAGTATCCACAAAACAATCACCACCAAAGAAGAAAAAGACTGAAGAAACAACAACATTTGTGAAGAGAGATCCAGCAATAGCTATGGTCACAGAATGGGGCACATATTATAGAAAAATCAAAGCACAACTGAGGCATATTAAACAAGATGAAGAGAAAGGTGAGGATGAGATGGACCTTGCAATAGGGCCTGATGAAAGGGTTATGATGTCCAATGAGTTCATGAAGGATGATGATTTTATTAAATCTAATAAATTCAAAAGTTTCTTGACCAAAATGAAACAAAGTGATTTGAGATAGAATTTGGTTTTAGAGGAGGGTGGTGAGAAGAGAAATGCATACATTGTAAAAACTCTTCAAGAATATGATCCTGATAGTGAATTGATCATTGTTGAGTAGGAAAGAGAATTGTTCAAGGATAGTGATATGCTATTAATGCCTGATTGGGATATCCAATCCACTTTCATCATTGATCATATCAAGAAGAAAGAGAACAACATGTTCAAATATGAGTTTGAGATTGATGATGTGCTAAGAGGATGAAGCTTTGATCCTAAATCAAAGACCTTAGCTATTTGGTCCTTGGCTCCTCATACACAAAAACCACATGTGGTGACCATTACAGAGGAAAGGAAGGCAAATAGAATGATCTGGAAGTCACAGAACACTGGGGATACATTGATTGCTCATTTGATGACCCAGATCTCATTTATGAATTTGGCAAAGACAAAGGATTTGTCTAAAAGATATCAAAAAACCTTGAATCAAATGATTTCTCTAGTAAATAAATATGAAGTGATCATTAAAAACAAAAATTTGGAGGAGCAATTAGAAGAACTAAAATAGAAACAGGCAAATAAGTGCCCTCAAGTGTTGGTAACAGATAAGGTGGATGCATCTATAGAAACTCAAGGTGATGCAACATTTATGGAGGGAAAAACAAGGAAATCTAAAGAAGAACAAATGGCTAAGGTTGTTTCTATTGTTCTTGAATTATTAAAGCATAGAGTTAATATATTGAAGGGGAAGGCATCATTAGTGCATCAATAACATAATTTATTGAAAGATGTGAGAAATGTGGCCTCTAATGTTGTACAGTCCTTGGGCCTATGTTCAATTTTTGGTTAGGAAGGAGTAGATTAATGGATAGACTAAACCCTTTTATACTATACAATGATGACTTCCCACAAAAGATTACCAAGACTAACCAGATGGTAGAGGAATTCAATACCTCTTACGCCTTTTTTAGTGAGAAAGATGTTTTGATTAAAAACAATTTCAATTGTTTGCGAAGGGATACAATGTTGGATGATGTCAGAGTTAGATACTAGTGATGCTATTGGCATTCAAGTTTTGTCACTGATGCCAACATATGTTTCTGTGGAGGAAGTAAATACTGGTTATGATGATTGACAGAAGTGTATAGATACTATATGGATGAATCAAAATGAGAAAAGATAGGGAAATTTAGAAGGATGTATAATGATTGCATTTACAAGGTCTCTTGGATTAATATTTCATATTGGATGAGTTACAGATGTTTTGTTGAAGACTAGTTTCTGGACTATGACAGTGATGATTGACAGAGCGAGTCTCTGTGTTTTGAGTATACCTTATAGGCGATGATGATGCAGGTTATGCAAGATTAAGGAATGACAGAAGACATGTTCAGGAATGTTTGTGTTGGGTCATAGGTCATATGATTGTCTATGACATTAGCTATGGTGTGTATTCTAGAGAAAACCTATTTGGGGCCAACTTTAGAGATGTAGTGTGTATTGTGGATTGCGAGCATGGATTATGGATCTTGGATTATATCTGATGTATTGTAATTGATGTATACTTGTTATAGACACTGTGTGTATCTTAGCAAGGGGTTAAATATTTATTTGTATATTAGGAAAGCTTAATTGGCTGACCTAATGAATTATTGTAATAGGGTATATATGAGAAATTTTTCTTTTGAAAAGATGTATGTATGTGTATGAAGAGACAAATAAGTGTGGAAGTTGTGAGCTTGATTACCTACTAGATGTAGAGCAACGGATATGTTCATTGTGTTAGAAATGAGTTGAGTAACTTATAGGGGAGGGTGAATCAGTTACCACAAAAATAAATCCAAGTCCCTTAGGTGTCTTAAAGAAATCAGTCATTGTTGCTCAATTAACATAGATATTTCACTGTCACTCGGTTAACATAGAAAATCTTAAGATATTAACTGTGATTATCTTTAGTAATTAATTGTAGAAACATAAACCATAAAGAAAATCAAATGTACATAGATAACACCAAGATTCAACATGGGAACCCAATATGGTAAAAACCACCAATAGCAACTAGTCACTATTTTTCACTCTTATGAAGTGAGCCATGTTAGGAGCCAACCCTATTAAAGGTTACAATAAAATACTGTTAGGTGTGACCTGGTTAGAGGATTTAATCACCCTGTAAGGAGTGGCCTTATGAGAGGTCTTCAAACACTTCAATGTAGAAATGTCACCTTGTTAGAGGATTTAAAAAAGAATGTTAAGTCTACTTTGTTAATGGATTTTGTGTTAGAGTAACAGTCCCTAGGGTTATTAATTAAATCATTATGATCTAATTACTAACTCACCTATTCACTCTAGTTGCTTAAGCTAACCTTAGGGTTTCCCTTTTAGGGTTTCATGATTCCTTTTATAAGGATTCACCTCTTTGTATTTCATAAGGAGTTTTTTCACATCGCATTGTATCAGATTGAAACATATTGTTAATAATATATTCTTTCATGTGCATATGATGTCTCTGGTCTTTTGGCCTCCATAGATTTTTCTTCCTCTATTCTTTTCTTCTTCCATGTGACAGGGTTATGCATGTAGGTGTTCTTAGGAGAATAGGTGTCTACCTATTCTAACATGGTATCAGAGCCATCTTGCTACTCGTTGTTCATGTTTTGTTGAAGTGTTTCAAAAGCTAGAGGTTTTTCTAGCTTTTTCAGAGTTTTTATGTGGATTTAGAAGTGGGCTTTGTTTCTGGTCTTTTTGGGCTCAAACAGACATCTCCATTTAGCTCAAAGAACCCAAAAACCCTAGAATCCATATAAAACTTGTCTATTTTGGACAAATTGACTCTAAGGCAATTTTTTTTAGTTTCTAGTGTTGTACGGGCACGGAAAATGAGAAAAATACAAAAAAAAATCATTTTTTCATTATTTTTGGCGTTAAAAATAACGTAGCCAATGTTTTTTTCAAGGTGCCACCAGCGCTCCACCGCCGCCAGCTATGCCTCCCGCTGGCTCTGTGGGTGCCTCCCGGCTCCTCCGGCCCCCACCACCTCTCAGCCCCCACTAGCCCCGCCGGCCTCCACTTCGGCACCCACTAGCTCCCGACCCCCGCCGGCACCAACCCTGACGCCACCCGCATCACCACTCGACTCCAGCTTTGCCGCTGGCCATGCCACTGTTTGGGCCGCTCGATGGACGTTAAGCCCCGCAGGCTTCTTTATGCCTAGCGATAGTCATATGGCGACTAGGGGCTCTGGTTTAGCCCCCTGCGCATGCCATGCGCCCAGGGGCTCATTTTTTTCAGCCCTAGAGGCTTAAAACTTGCATTTTGGAGCTCTTTGACCCTCCCTCACTATTTTCACTCTATCTAGAGCATACAAAGGTATTTTTATGACTTTTTTTATATCATCAGAAAGCTCTTTTCAAGCTCTTTCTGATGATGGAGGTTGGGGTTTTGGGTTCTGCCATTTTGACAGTGTTTTTTGTTGTCAAAGTCTAATGTTTGGTTTTGCCTTTCGAGAGCCATATCTTGCTCATCCGAACTCTATTTTTGGCAAACCAGATATCGTTGGAAAGTTGGTTTAGTGAGATTTTCAGTTGCAGGGGTCTTTTTTCTAGATTATGCTCCAGGTTCTTTCTCCTTTTTTTTTTCTCTTTCACACTCTACCAGATTACTTGGGTTCTACAGGTCCTGGGATCTCTTCTTCTATTCTTCTGGCTCACTCTTCTTTTTGACTTCTGAGCATTATATGCTTCTCTTCTGTAGCATTCTCTTTTCTATAAATGCACTAAGATAAAGTGCCTACTTTTGCATATCTGGGATTTCAAGCACCTTGTGTTTGTTTGTACTTGCACTCAGTTATAAAGTGCCATGGGGGGTTATGATAGTTTGCCTTCTACACTCATCCACCTTTGTCAAGTGAGTGTACCTTCCATGACATTAGCCCATGCTATGTGTCAATGACACTGCCCTTTATCCTGTACTTGTACTTCTGTTGTACTGTTGGTGTTCCTAATTCTTCTTCTTACAGCTATTTCTGGCATTGCATTTTAGTGTTCCTATCATCCATCTCCCTGTTCAACATTATGGGGGGGTTCACCTGTTGGTTCTATTTCTTCCTTGGTTCGGTTGAGTTATCTGCGTATTCTATTTTTGTTCCTATGTACTAGGTGGATGCACTGGCTAGGCACCTATGCATTCTAGTGAGATGGATCATCTACTATATAGACACTCATTCTTTCCTACTTTTGGAGGTCACCTCTTTGATTAATTATCTCTTCAGACTTTGTATTCTCTACCTTGTAATGCACTATTTCAGTGGGGGTTCCAGCAGTTACTTTTGATAGTGTTTGCAGCTTCATGCTTCAGAGATGCTTCTTTCTCTTTCTTGTTCCTTTCTTTGGGATGTTTTCCTAGATTGGAGGCTTAGTTTCCTTCATCTAGTCCATCTCTTTTTGGGGTAGATTTTTTCCCACTAGGTTTTCCCTTCTTGTATTGGGTACCTGATTAGGCCTTGTTGTCGGGACCCTTCTTTCCTTCTTTCTGCAGTTGTCTCCTAGGTTTTTGCTTCTCCCTAAGCTTATCTTAAGGGGGGTGTTAGAGTAATAGTCTCTTGGGTTATTAATTAAATCATTATGATCTAATTACTAACTCACCTAACTCTAGTTGCTTAAGCTAACCTTAGGGTTTCCCTTTTAGGGTTTCATGATTCCTTTTATAAGGATTCACCTCTTTGTATTTCATAAGGAGTTTTTTCACATTGCATTGTATCAGATTGAAACATATTGTTAATAATATATTCTTTCATGTGCATATGATGTCTTTGGTCTTTTGGCCTCCATAGATTTTTCTTCTTCTATTCTTTGCTTCTTCCATGTGACAGGGTTATGCATGCAGGTGTTCTTGGGAGAATAGGTGTCTACCTATTCTAACATTTTGATCACTACCACAATTGTTAGAGAGTAACAATGGATTGACCTATTTTGATAAGAAACTATCTTTGCTGATTTAGATCTCTATTCTAGATTAAGTACTTGATCCTCACTGATTGAATATTCTGTTGTAGTCCTCTGTACTGTTTCCTCAATCAAAATCCCATCTCCTCTTCATTTCACACTTCACATGCAATTCCACATCACCTTCTTATCTCTTCTCCACTTGAATCCCAACTTGACCTTATATATATTTAAGACTTGTCAAGTCGGCCTTGATATCCTTCAAAATAAATTAAAAAAACTCATGTCTTTCGGCTGCAAATAGATAATTATCCATAAGATATAATCCATTGTTAGTTGGCTGACACTAACTATTTTTCTTGGTCAATACTGAAATCCTTCAACGCCCGACCAACACTATAATGCTCGAGTGCACTCGGTTAGAACTAAAAAACACTTTGGTCATCTTCAATGCCCAAGAAAGCTCGGTAGACACTGACTGTGCTTAGATAGGATTAGACATTTGTGTAAACATCAATATACTTGTATAAACATCAATTACAATACACAATTGAATAATTTTCATCAACAATCTCCCTCTTTGGCATTGATGGAAACACAACATGTCATAACACAAAGAATTATAGAGAAGCAAACATAAGAATGAAATATTGTTAATGTCCTTAGCTTCATTCTGATTCTCATCCAATTTTATTAATGTCTTTAGCTTTATTCTGACTCTCATCCAAAACTCCCTCAATCACTAAAATACATATTTCTCCCTCTTACTTAAATCTCTATCTCTGATAAAGTTCTCCCTCTGTCATCAATCTCTCCCTCTTTCACTGATCAATATGACATATAGTAATCTCTCCTTCCATTGTGAATTATTATGACATATAGTAATCTCTCCCTCTTTTACAACCAATGCCAAAGATACCAACTGACATATCCAATGAAATTGTAATGTACATGTTTGTATTGATTCATATGCAATAATCTCTAAATATTTGCATCAACATGTTAAGTCTTTTCTATAGCTCGATTTATGCACCACTAAACTGTGTTTTAGTGAGCCTCAGTTAGGGGAATTACCCCTAGCTTTCCTCTAAGATACAAAAATGAATCCTTAGATAGTGGTTTTGTGAATATGTCTACAATTTGTTCTTTGGTTTTCACATATTCCAATCTTAGTTCTTTGTTCTGAACCAATTCCCTTAAGAAATGATACTTTATTGCAATATTTTTAGTCTTGGTAGGCATCAAAAAGTTCTTTAAAATGTTAATAGCACTGGCATTCTCATAGTAGATAATGATAGGTTTTGTGATTTCCACCTTCATACCTAACAAAAATTGTTTGAACCATATGATGTTTGAACAATTTTTACAGTTTTGTTTCTTGCTTGTCTAGGAGACTAACCTCTTTCCAAGAAATAATGCTCCACCACTTGTGCTCTTTCTATCATCAACACTTCTTGCCCAATCAACATCAATAAAATTCTTCAAATAAAAGTTTCCTCCTTTCTTATACCATAATCCATAATCTTCAGTACCCTTAAGATATCTCAGAATCCTTTTGATATCCATCAAATGATTCTCTCTAGGATTAGCTAAAAACCTTGCAACCATACCGAATGCTAATGCAATATCAGGTCTAGTCTGAACAATATATTGAATTTTTCCAATCATGGATCTGTATTTAGTTTGATTTAGCTCCTTTGAATCATCATCCTTAGATAGCTTATGTCTAGTAGGCATAGGTGTTCCAACTAGTCTAGAGTCTTTCATGCCAAATTTCTTCAGTATCTCTTTTATGTACTTAGACTAAGTAATGTAGATACCATCCTTCATCTGATAAAATTGTAATCCAAAAAAGAATTTTATTTCACCAAACATAGACATCTCAAATTCCTTACTCATAGCTTCTGAGAATGCTCTGCATTAGTCATCATATCCAGTAAACAATATGTCATCAAAAAATATTTCTACTAATAGTATCTTGTTCTGAGGTCCTTCTTTGATGTACAAGCTACTATTATCATTAGTTCTCTGAAATCCAATACTTATCAAGTTACCATGTATTCTTTCATACTAGGCTCTCAAAGCTTGCTTCAGTCTATACAATGCTTTGTGTAGGTTTCAAACCATATTCCTTCTGTTAGGTTCTACAAAACCTTCAGGTTGCTCAATGTAGACTTCTTTTTTAAGAATTCCATTCAAGAATGCAGATTTTACATCCATTTGATATACCTTGAATCCTTTATGTGCAGTATATGCTAGAAGAGTTTTGACTCCTTCAAGTCTTGCAATAGGAGAAAAGGTTTCTCCATAGTCAATACCCTCTTCTTGAGCTTATCCTTTACATACTAGTCTGGCTTTGTTTCTGGAAACTTCACCTTTCTCATTCATCTTGTTTCTAAAAACCCACTTAGTACCAATCACATTATTTCCTTTTTGTCTAGGTACAAGAGTCCAGGCTTTATTCTCTTCTATCTACTCAATTTCTTCATTCATTGCTTCAATCTAGTTCTCATCATTCAATGCATCTTTAACAGTTCCAGGTTTAATTTCACTGAGTAAACATGTACCTTTTATTTTTCTCCTTGTCATTACACCTTCTGCCTGATCTCCAATTATTTTTTCAGGTGCATGATGCCTTCTAACATATTTAGAAAGTACAAGATCCTTCCTCTTTGATTCTTGTCTTGCTCCACTATGTTCACCATCCTCAAATATTATTTCCTGATCTTCTGTGTGATACTCGGGTTCCACTGTCTAAGACTCAGGTGTATATGTCTGTGACTTGGGTACTTCTGTCTGCAACTTGGTTTCTTCAGTCTGAGACTCAATTCCCTCTATTTGTGACTTAGTTTCTTCAGTTAGCGTCACTGGGTGCACATATTGCAACAAGGTTTGTGCAGATGAATTCAATGGTTGACATACTTTCTATCCAAGCACCATTACTTGTGTCTTAGGTATAGTATCAAGTTCATAATACACAAAGTTTATGTAATCTTCATGATTTTTTAATTCTCTATTCTTCATTCCTCTCTACAAACTCATCAAACTTAGGAATATACCTTCATCACTTTTTACATCAAATTTTACATTTCTTGTTTCCTTCAAGATGTAGCATCTACTTCCAAATACTTTGAAATAATGAACATTAGGTTTATAGCCATACCATAATTCAAAAGGTGTCTTCTCAGTACCCTTCTTTAGTTGAACTCGGTTCAAGGTGTGAATTGTAGTGCTAATGGCTTCCTTCCAGTATTTGGTAGCAACATCCTTCTCAATCATCAAGGTTCTTGCACAATCCATAATGGATATGTTCCTTCTTTTTGCTATACCATTCTGCTATGGTATACCTAGGGAAGATACCTACCTTTTGATTCCTCTTTCATTGTATAACTCATTGAATTCATTAGAAATGAACACTCCTCCTCTATTAGATCTTAAGCATTTAAGTTTCTTTTTCAACTCTAGCTAGGTACCATTTGAACTTTGAAAGGCTTCTAATTTGTCTTTGAGAAACATAGCAGTCATCATTCTGTAATGATCATCAACAAATAGAATGAAGTACTTCTCACCTATGTAACTTGTTGTTCCAATTGGTCCACATTAGTCAGTATGCACCAATTCCAAGACTTCTTCTGTATTGTAGTTCTTTCTCTTGAAGCTATTTTTTCCCATCTTCCCAATTTGACATTGTTTGCATATTTCTAGTTCAGGTTTCTTCAGAATAGGAATACCTCTTACTCTTCTGTTCTTACTTATGTTGATCAAGTCATCAAAGTTTACATGACACAAGCTTTTGTGCCATAGCCAACTTTCTTCTACTTGTGCAATAAAACATGAACTTTCATTAAGATCAAGATAAAATAGATTACCTTTTGTTTACCTGCCAGTTCCAACTAGGTTTCCTCTACCATCTAGGAGCTTGGCCTTACCATTCATGAATTCTACCTTCAAACCAATGTTGTTCAGCTATGCCACACTTAGCAGATTATCCCTTAGTCCTTCAACTCAATAAGCATTATCACATTTGATTCCTTCAGTAAGAGCAATACAACCTTTACCTTTTGCATAGCAGGGTTCATCATTCCCCAAACTAACACTTCCACCATCATAGTGTTCAAGATGTTAAAATTTGGTTTCATCACCAGTCATGTTAGCTCATTTTCTTGTAGAATCAATTATAATAGAAATGAATGCTAGACTCTCTAATACCCAATTTATATTCTCATAGGGAAAAGGATAACTAACAAGGATGGAAATCCTTCTACACTTTGGGCTCTACGTACCCGGGTGGGTGCACCTTTGACAGAGTATTAGCTTTCAATAATCTTAACACTGGATTAAGGATTTGTGATCCTTCTTATTTTTATGCCACTAGGATTAGGAAGGATAACCTATTGATTCACTCTCCAAGGAATCACTAAAATGAACTTTAATGAATACAATTAGCTAGACATGTATTTGAGATAACATAAATTTAAAGATTGATTAAAATTGGATTGATGATAACAACCACTTGTCAGCATTTCGGCCAGTGCCCAATCATGGGTCATAGAGTCAAAAAAAAACATACATACATCAAGGATAATTAATGGAAATAAAAATAAACCTCAAATGGAATGCCTTACAAACTATCCTCTCATCCTCATACCCCTATATCAAATTCTTGCATAAACCCTAACCCTCTGCAATTATATGCAAGATTCAAAACTTTCCTTGAAAGTAACTCACAAACAATGACATGGCTACCTTATAACTAGTATACTCAAAATGCCTTACAAATTGAACATACAAGAACTCAGAGCAAATGAAAAAAGACATCATTGGTATCAAAATGCAGATTCCATTGTATTTTATTAATGTAAGCTTGATATCAGTATATTCAAAAGACTTAAAAAACAACATTCAGACACAATTCAGGAGTCTGCCTTGTAGTTTTATTTTTACCATCCTTATTACAACATTACAACTTACTACTTATAGATAGGCATAGTCATCCTGGAATCCTTTTGGAAAATAAGGATGCAATAAGCTACAGATGACTAGGCTAGAGGACAATATACAATTCACAAATGAGACAAAATTTCAGGCGGATGGAATAACAAATCTTGGTTATAAGCCATGTAATCCCTTTGTCCTATGATCGCCTAAATGCTTGAAGTTGTTTTGAGGTGGCTAGGTCCTTGTCATCTTGAATTTTTCCTCTTGCTGATGCAGAGCCCCCAATATCTGATTTGCTCAAACCGCTCAACCTCTTTGGTGTTCATTGTCCCCCTTATATTTACTGTCTTATGCTACCGGGGTGACTATACCATACTTGCTAACCCATGTGGTGAACACCTCATCATTTGGCCAACTAAAACTAAGGACCTCATCCTTCTGGCTATTGAATTCCTCCCAATCAACATTGGCTTTCTCAATTTTTGCCTCCGAGGATTCAAAAAATGCCTTGGCTTTATTTAAAATATCAATAGTTAACACAAACCAACCAGTATTTCCCAATGTAACAATACTTTTGGTTCTGATAGTTAGTGTTTCATTCAATTGTATTTGAACATGTTGGGAAACATGTCATATCTTTCCCTGGAGAACTCTTCTCTCAAATTTGTTACCCTCCTGATGACCATGTTCTTCTTGGTGTCCAAATTAACCATCAATTTGAGAAATTTATGGGGGCTTGTAAGGATGATGACAATATTGTTCTGCTCCTTTGAAAGAGAGTAAAAAGATTTGAAATGGACTACCTTCCCCTTCTAGTTATTCACTATCAGATCCCACTATTCATTTCCATCATCATGTCTGATTATGATGCCTGCAATCTTCTTTCCTAGTAAATAGAGGTTAGAAAGGTTGACCTCACTAGCACACCTCCTGAGATTGGAAAATATTTGGTCAGAACATTTTTTTTTCATGAATTCCTCAGCCTCTTTGTATGCAGGGGAGTATTCAAGATCCCTTTTCCCATCTTCTTCTAGTCTTGATCTTTCACTGATCAACCTGTTTTTCTCAACCTCTAGTTCTGTTCTTTTGGCATCAATGGCTTCTTGGGTGGTGGGACTCAAATGTGCAGGGGATGGAGGATATGTCATAAATGGACTAGAGGAAGAGGGTTGGTGAGGTTCCTGAGAAATTACCCCTTGGGGAATAAGTTGGATTTTTGCTTACCCTCTAATACTGCTATTTTGTTATCCTCCAACAAGGATTTGACCTTTTCCTCATTGTAGGCTTTAAGTACAAATTCATACTTCTCATTTAAGATAGCATAAGCCTCCTTTTCTTTCTCAGCTACCCTTAGGCTTAAACTAGTTGTTTGAATAATGAGGTTTGTTTCTTCAGTTCCTGAAGTGTCAGCAACCCTCTTCACAATTAGGCTTCCTATATCCTCAATATCATCACCTTCCTTTATTCTCCTCTTGTCCTTTTTCTTCAATGACCAAATTGCTAGGGCTGCATGGTCTTCACTAAACTAAGCACCAATTGATGTCCCATTAATTCTCATAGGATTTGCTTGTTTCTTGATAGCATCAAAAACTACTGCATCTACTAAATCCCATTGAGGCATTATGAGCAATCCATGCTTCTTAATCATTTCCCTACCCTCTTCAGGGGTGACCTTATCAAAATTGGATACCATCTCTTGCTTGAATTCTTTCTCTATATCTTCCTTAACAGAGTTGGGCTGGGCTCCTTGTAGCTTTTGGCACTTATGATTGAATTCATCAATATGGCATCTCCATAGAAATTGAATGAATGCCCTAGTTTTAATGAAATTGTCATCAGACAAGAATTCATCACTGGCTTGCTTGGTTATAGGATCTAACTCCTTGCTAGTAAATTCTGCTACTGTGAGGTCAGCTACTGTATGTTTAGGTGCCTCTGGCATCCCTTCTTGTAACTCCTAAGTGGTGACAACAAATTCACCAGCATTCCTTAATTGCACCAATTACTCAGCAATGGCTTGGTCATCATATTGCATTGGGGATTGGGAAGGAGAGTACAATTCACTCTCTTGTTCTTTTTCTTCCATGATTTGCCTTTTGGGAGAGGGCACTTCTTGAATATCAACACTTTCTAGCCTCTTTTGTTTATGCTAAGGAGGCTTGTCAGCTTTAGGTGCAATAGTAGTGTATCCTCTCCTTTTATACACTACATAATCCCCTGGTGGGACTATTCTTCCTTGTGGAAATTTATTCAAAATAGAAAGAGCCTTTTTTGTTTCATTTTCAATTGTCCTCTACTTCTTCTCATTTAGGGTCTGTATGATCCCCTCAAATAGATTCATTAGGGAGTCAATCTTATAAGACCATGGGAAAAATTACTTTAAAGGATCATAAGTCTTGTTAAAATTGTACAAAGTCCAAAGACTTCTTGTATTCCATCCATTTATCCTTCCTGACTTCCTGGATACCAAGGTAAAAAATGTTTCTTATGATATCCTAAGGGTAGTTGAACTGATGTTCTAATATCAAGCACTTAGTCCTTTTCCTGAACATACCCATGATAAAGTGTTCATTATCTACACACCTGGATACAGACGTGGCTAGATGATAAGGCTAAAAATACTTGTCAAACTATGTCCACCCAGCTTTGGTTATGATGAAATGATGTGCTCTAGTGAGGGTAGGGAAAATGTTTCCCTTCATCTTTCTAGTCAGGGCTTCTTCCTGTAGCCCACCCAATTGCCTTATGATCTCTGCTATTCCAATATTGAGAGGGACTCTGTAGGAAAGTACATAAGGGGTTCCCCTGAATCCAAAAACCCTAATTACTATAGAAAAAGGGTACAAAATTAGATCTCCTTAATTGTGAGCAATTTTTAGTTTTGGGGCGTATTCCATAGGCCTCAAAAGCCTCATCATGTCAGTGTGGACTCTAGCATTTTGATTGCACATCAGTGACTTTAGTCTAGTTGCAAAAACTTTATGAAAATAAATATAACTATCACTCTTCCTATCCCATGACAAATTAGTACTCCACATCTGAATAGGCAATTATTCATCACCTTGGAACTTAGTCAATTCCATTTCTTCCTCAAATAAATTTGCATTGTTAAACAAGAACATATGCATCATGAGGGAATATCATCTCATTGGTTTGTGTATGTTGCTATCTTGAATTCCTGCCAGACCCTCATGCATTTCCTAGGCAATATAAGATGCAAAATCAAATACTACTGACAGGTGGGGATGAAAAATTTGAACAACCATTAACATTATATGGACAGGCATCGTTACATCTTCATCTACCCCCAAAAATTGGCATAGAGAACTGTACATTTTTCTAGCTTTTCCATTAAAGAGATCCAACTTGAAAGGTTCTGGGGTCCTAGGCCCTACTACAACCAAGTCTCCTATTTTATTAAAGTACCCCTTCAATGCCTCATCCCTGTAATACTCCCTCTGAGTCTAGTATACTTCTTTAAAGTACTCAAAATCAATATCATCCATGTGCACTAAGGTGTCAGTTAGCTTGAAGATCCTTCTGATTTCATCAATTGATACAGTTAATAGCACATTTCCCTAGGTATCCCTAACAACCCTAGCCACCTTGTCATAAATATTTGCAATTAATGTGAACAAATCAGTGTCCATGAACACACCAGGTGCTATCAATTTTCCCACATCTAACTCCCAAATGTTACAGTATGGGGTAGGGGCATTCCTCTGGCTATAGGTTGTTTTGAATAGAGTAAGGCCATCTAAACTGGTCTTGACATCTTTTGCCTATCTACTAGAATCATATAACCTATCTCCAATTTTGAAACAAGGATGTGGTGGAACTACCCTTTTAATTTGAGTGGCGTCTCCTGTGGATAGTGGCAATTTCTATAACAAGTCTTCCCTATCATTTCTTTTTTGATAATCAACCTCTCTAGAAATCTCAACTCTAGGGGTCGTTCTAAATCTAAGGTTTTTCTTTTTATATGAGATTTAAATTTTGAGATAAAGTTCTAAAAACCTTTATGAACTGCAAATCCCACTAACAATCTGAATGTTGGTGAATCAGAAAAGCTTACCCGTTCTGCACAGTAGTTGTGTGAAGCCAATTTTCTCTGCAATCCCATTTTTGCTCAAATGATTTTGATGAATCATTGTGACTGCAAGTCAACTTAATCAATTTTACAACCTCAATCAAATCATTATTTTGAATTGAATTCGACTGGAGTGGCCACACGTTCTATAATTAATTTACAGACTTCAATTTCACAGCTTAACGACTCTCTACAACACATTTTGTCAAATTTTAACTTGAGCCGTAGATTTTTCACATCATTCTCTGCATCTGACAGCTATCTTATTTTGTCAAAAACAACTGTTTACCATGGACACGTCTCACCACTGCTTAATCTCTTACTCACTAGATGTTGAGCATTTTCCTTTTAAGGGATTAAGCTGACCGTTAGATATAAAACAACTTAACTACCTTTTAAACTCTTGCCAGCTTTGAATATCCAGGTCCACCAGCTGCCAAGTGTCATCACCACTTAATGGCTTGTCTGATAGATGTTGTGCATCTTGGGTATAAGCCATTATGCACACCATTAGATTTTTCTGAGCTTTAGCAACCTTTATGTTGCGTGCGACTGGACCCACATTCTTTCCTGGACACGTGTCGTCACTGCTTAATGGCTTACCCATTAGATGTCGCACACTTTTATTTTAATCCATTAAGCAAGCCGTCAGATTTTTTTCATACTTTCCCACTATTTAACTAAGAACCTTTATGACTATTTGGCCCCACCAAGGACACACATCACCACCACTTAATCTCTTACTCACTAGATGTCATTTACCTTTTAACTAAGCCATTAAGTGGTCCATTCAATCAAAACCAACTTGTTCACCACATAAGATAATGATATAAAAGGGGTTTTTTAGCGGCATGACTTAGGAATTATTAAAGTGGTTAGGATAACATAGTCTTTTTTAAAAAACAACCCATTTAATGTGAACACATGACTTGAGGTAACTTAAGTGACTGAAAAAGTAACATGAAAATATAATCGACCAAGACACTTAGGGTTTTTTAGACATTTTCCACCATTTTCAACTAGGTTAAGGTTAGAGTTATTCCTTTGTAGAGGCATAAGAATAATTTTAACCTTGATTTCAAAGCCTTGGACACCACCAATGACAAGAGACCCTAAGAAAATTACAAGGCACAATTCAAACAGGAAATAACACCAACAATGGCTCTCTCTAAGGATGTTTAAACACCAGGTTATAACAAGAACCATAGATCTCTAGGGAAGCAGACCACAAACGAGACTAACCTAAAACTAGAAATAAACACACAACAGAAAGGACACACACCTATACATGTAATACATACTACTGTGCATGGAGAGGAAAGGTTAAATAAAGAAATTTTTCAAGAATTGTCAATGCACTGGCAATTCCTGTTCTTCATCATCTAGACTCTTGAGGAAATAAGAATCTTTTCCAAAGATCTGGGATATAAAAAAAGGCCATATCCATAGTGATTCAAATTTCTTGTGTTTTCCTTTATCTTCATCCCTGGTATTCCATTGCAATACAAAATCACCAGGCAGAAACTTTCTCTCATCTGCCCTTCTGTCAAAAAGGTATTTCATTTTTTTGTTGTAGTTTTATATTTTCTCTCTGACTTTCTCTCCTTATTTCATCCAATTCCACCAACTAAACCATCCTTTCTTCCATGGGTTTAGAAAGTTCCATTTCTTCATCTTGGATAAACTTGTAAATTGGGAACAAATTGTTGACAGGCATTCTTGATAGAACACCATAAACCAATTCAAAAGGAGACTTTCTAGTGGCCTTCTTGACAGTAATCCTATCAGCCCAAAGGGAAAGTTTCAATTTAACATGCCAAGCTCTCTTATTTCCCTCCAAGGTCTTTTTTAAGATTTGCAAAATGCTTTTATTTCTGGATTCTGCTTGACCATTGGCTTGAGGGTGGTATGGGGATGAATAGGACATAACAATTCTCATATCAGAGAAAAAGTCAATGAATTCTTCAGACCTAAAGCACATGAAATTATCCATTATCAATTTAAGGGGGACACCAAACCTTGTAATTACATTATCCATCAAAAATTCAATAACCACAGTACTTGTTTCCTTTTTGGTTGGGATTGCTTCCACCCACTTTGTGAAATAATCAGTTGCTAGAAAAATCCAGCCATGGCCTCCACTTGATTTTTCAAAAAATTCTCCTATAAATTCCATTCCCCACATAGCAAAGGGAGCCTCTACTGCTACAAGGTTTAATAACAATGCCCCTAAATACTTCATCTTTCTTGAAAATCTTTGGCATGGCTCACATTTCCTGAAAAAAGTGTGAGCATCTTGAAAAATGCAAGGCCAATAATATCCAGCCCTCAAAATTTTATGGGCTATTGTTTTAGTAGAATAGTGTCCTCCACACATTCGAGCATGCAGTTCTTTCAATACCTTTTCTGATTGACCTTTGTTAAGGCATAATAACAAGATCCCATCTCTATTTTTCTAGAACAAATCACCTTGCAAAAAAACATATTTTTTTGATTGCAGTTTCAAACTCCTCCTTTGGTTATCATTCAAGTTATTTGGATATTTAGCATTTTTTAGAAAGTAAACAATATTGGTATACCAGAGTTGCATTTCAATACTTGTCAAGCAGTTCTCTTTTACACCAACACTGTTTACTTGGACCAAATCTAGATTTTCTTCTGTCATCAGCTTAGCCAACCCTAATCCCCTCACCAACTTAGTGAAATGGATTTCTATGTCAAACTCTTGGACTTTGTTTATCCATTTACATCTTTTTCCTGTCACTTCATTTTGAACAAAGATGTCTTCGATAGCAGCATGAGGGACATAAGATTTTAGTTTTGCACACACCAAATAAGGCCTAAAATCCTTGAATACCTTCACCAGAGCATAAGCTTTTTTTTTTTTTCCATCATCTGATAATTTAATTCAGCTGATTGCAATGATTTACTAAAAAATGCAATGGGGTGCTCAAATCCTTCACTATCCTTCTACAATAAGACTGCTGCAATAGTATGGAATGAGGCAAAAGTAAACAAAGAAAAGTGCTTACTATAATCAGGGGATACAAGGAGTAGTGCTTCTTGAATAGCTTGTTTTATTTTTTCAATGGCTAACTCAGCCTCTTGGCCCCATTCAAAATTCACATTTTTCTTTAGCAATTTGACAATAGGTTTAACCAGTTCTGCAAAGTTGGCAATAAATCTCCTAACAAAGTTAATCCACCCTAGAAATGATTGTATACCTTTTAATTTCCTGGGAGCAAGTACCTTTTGGATGGCTTCAACCCTTTCAGGATCTATCCTCACCCCCTCCTTTGACACTATGTGTCCCAAAAATTTCCCCTCAGTAATAGCGAAGTGACACTTTTTTGGGTTCAGAGACACCCCATATTCTAGTGCTTTTATCATGACATTTTCCAAGTGATTGCAATGATCCTCTGCTCTTTTTGAGAAAGCTGTCAAATCATCTTGGTACACTACCATCAGAACATCTATAAGGTGTTTGAAGGCTACATCCATAGATCTTTGAAAAGTTACACCAACATTTTTTAGTCCAAATGGCATACGGGCATATACATAGGTGCCCCAAGGGGTAGTAAATGCTATTTTGAATTGCTCAGACTCTTTAACCAGCACCTGATTGTACCTTGAGAATCCATCCATCATAGATAACAAGTCACATCCAGTGACTTTATGCAACATAGCCTCCATGTTAGATAGTCTGTAATTATCTTTCAATGAGGCTACATTCAAATTTATGAAATCAGCACACAACCTTATCTCCCCATTTTTCTTTCTTATAGGGACTAAGTTAGAGACCCAAGATGAATGTCTAATAGGCTTGATTATGCTTTCATCCCTTAGCTTCATCAGTTCTGCCTGCATCTTGGTAGCTAGTAATGGATTGATTGGCCTTTTTTTTTGTCTAAATGGTTTAATGCCTTCTTTTAAAGGGACATCATGTTGAAATAAATCTTCTCTATAGGCTTTCAAATCATCATAAGACTAGGAAAAAACATGCTTGTACCTTTTTAGCAATTTTATCAAATTCTATCTCACATTGCTATCTAATTTTTTGCCAATGTAAACTAATTGGGGAGATGTTTCAGATCCCAAATTAATTTCCTCTAAATCTCCCACCTTGGCATTGGACTTTTGAGTCATATAGTTGTCATTTATGTTGAACATGCCTTCCAATTC